>JAEUYN010000264.1:0-77736 GCA_018257835.1 Euura lappo | reverse complement strand
CATACTGCAGCGTACACATTTTCTCTGTGGAGCTAGAACTAGGCGTGGGAAAATATAACCAAAACAATTGAATGATTGCTCATATCAATAACTTCTGCGGAAACAGACGTGTTCGGTGGACAGTTTAGAACCGAAACGTAACTCCTGAAACCGGGTAGGAAATGTGTACGGAGCTCGATAATCGCCTCGAAGCGTATTCCGAGTTACGTCTGCTCTAGACTGTCCGCCGAGATATACGTCTGTTATTCCGGTTATTCCTTAGGACTCGTCGAATATCAATAAATCGCCCCCGAATTAATATTTTTACACAAGACAGAGCACGATGCGAACGTTCAACATCTTAGAGTATTATTTCAATTCAATTACGATGTAGCACGATCAATCCCATAGGTTATGTATTCCCAAATTTCAATGACTTATCTCATTCTCGTAGAAATCATATATTCGATTCAGTGGAGAATCATAAATTTCGTTGTTTCTTATCCCATCATAAATAAGTCGTAAATAACGTCACATTATTATAATATGTCCAGCGGTAACAATAGTTAACATACGCAGATTCGTAATAAAAACTCGCAGCCGCACTAGCAGCCGACATGGGACGACAGCACGGTCGGTAACTTGACGGCCATAGACAATGTTGTTTCGTCTGTTTGCATGTATGATACTAGATAGATCGGAAACTCTGTAATATTTCAGCACCATGTAACTTCCCTATCACTCGAACGACTTTCTATAGTATTATGTATTCAGAATTTGTTGGAAACATTATGACGGAGGAAACGAAATAGGCGATGAAACGGGGTATCAGAAATCTATAATTGATCATATCTAAGCTCTCGGATAACTGATTACGTTCAAATTGGGCTTAAATGAGAGCTTTTCGCACCCAGATTCAAAACCTTGCATGCGAAAAGCGATATTTGTCACGAAGACGGAATAAACACGACTTGAAAATTGCCGTTTGGCCGAAACAGAGTTCGCTCGGGTATATAGAGCCGTTGAGTCTCTCGCGCGTAAAAAAATTTTTTTTAATGTACTTGGCTCGAGACTCTACCGAGTCTCTTGACCATAGCCCAAATCCGATGCCCTTCTCCCTGTGGGATAGTGAAATGTGCCGTAGCCCAAATCCGATGCCCTTCTCCCAGTGGGATAGTGAAATGTGCCGTAGCCCAAATCCGATGCCCTTCTCCCTGTGGGATAGTGAAATGTGCCGTAGCCCAAATCCGCTCCTCTTGTCCCAGCGGTATGGTGAATTCCGATGGAGCCCAAATCCGCTGCTCTTGTCCCAACGGTATGGTGAATTCCGATGGAGCCCAAATCCGCTGCTCTTGTCCCAGCGGTATGGTGAATTCCGATGGAGCCCAAATCCGCTGCTCTTGTCCCAACGGTATGGTGAATTCCGATGGAGCCCAAATCCGCTGCTCTTCTCCCAACGGGATGGTGAATTCCGATGGAGCCCAAATCCGCTGCTCTTCTCCCAACGGCATAGTGAATTCCGATGGAGCCCAAATCCGCTGCTCTTGTCCCAGCGGTATGGTGAATTCCGATGGAGCCCAAATCCGCTGCTCTTGTCCCAGCGGTATGGTGAATTCCGATGGAGCCCAAATCCGCTGCTCTTCTCCCAACGGCATGGTGAATTCCGATGGAGCCCAAATCCGCTGCTCTTCTCCCAGCGGTATGGTGAATTCCGATGGAGCCCAAATCCGCTGCTCTTGTCCCAGCGGTATGGTGAATTCCGATGGGGCCCAAATCCGCTGCTCTTCTCCCAGCGGATGGTGAATTCCGATGGAGCCCAAATCCGCTGCTCTTGTCCCAGCGGATTGTGAATTCCGATGGAGCCCAAATCCGCTGCTCTTGTCCCAGCGGTATGGTGAATTCCGATGGAGCCCAAATCCGCTGCTCTTGTCCCAGCGGTATGGTGAATTCCGATGGAGCCCAAATCCGCTGCTCTTGTCCCAGCGGTATGGTGAATTCCGATGGAGCCCAAATCCGCTGCTCTTCTCCCAGCGGCATGGTGAATTCCGATGGAGCCCAAATCCGCTGCTCTTGTCCCAGCGGTATGGTGAATTCCGATGGAGCCCAAATCCGCTGCTCTTGTCCCAGCGGTATGGTGAATTTCGATGGAGCCCAAATCCGCTGCTCTTGTCCCAGCGGTATGGTGAATTCCGATGGAGCCCAAATCCGCTGCTCTTGTCCCAGCGGTATGGTGAATTCCGATGGAGCCCAAATCCGCTGCTCTTCTCCCAACGGCATGGTGAATTCCGATGGAGCCCAAATCCGCTGCTCTTCTCCCAACGGCATGGTGAATTCCGATGGAGCCCAAATCCGCTGCTCTTGTCCCAGCGGTATGGTGAATTCCGATGGAGCCCAAATCCGCTGCTCTTGTCCCAGCGGTATGGTGAATTCCGATGGAGCCCAAATCCGCTGCTCTTCTCCCAACGGCATGGTGAATTTCGATGGAGCCCAAATCCGCTGCTCTTCTCCCAACGGCATGGTGAATTTCGATGGAGCCCAAATCCGCTGCTCTTGTCCCAGCGGTATGGTGAATTCCGATGGAGCCCAAATCCGCTGCTCTAGTCCCAGCGGTATGGTGAATTCCGATGGAGCCCAAATCCGCTGCTCTTCTCCCAACGGCATGGTGAATTCCGATGGAGCCCAAATCCGCTGCTCTTGTCCCAGCGGTATGGTGAATTCCGATGGAGCCCAAATCCGCTGCTCTTGTCCCAGCGGTATGGTGAATTCCGATGGAGCCCAAATCCGCTGCTCTACTCTCAGCGGCACAGTGAATTTCGGTGGAGCCCAAATCCGCTGCTCTTGTCCCGCGGTATGGTGAAATGTGGAGCCCAAATGTCCCCAGCGATCTTCTCCCAACGGCATGGTGAATTCCGATGGAGCCCAAATCCGCTGCTCTTCTCCCAGCGGTATGGTGAATTCCGATGGAGCCCAAATCCGCTGCTCTTCTCCCAACGGCATGGTGAATTCCGATGGAGCCCAAATCCGCTGCTCTTGTCCCAGCGGTATGGTGAATTCCGATGGAGCCCAAATCCGCTGCTCTTGTCCCAGCGGTATGGTGAATTCCGATGGAGCCCAAATCCGCTGCTCTACTCTCAGCGGCACAGTGAATTTCGGTGGAGCCCAAATCCGCTGCTCTTGTCCCAGCGGTATGGTGAAATGTGCCGTAGCCCAAATCCGATGCCCTTCTCCCTGTGGGATAGTGAAATGTGCCGTAGCCCAAATCCGATGCCCTTCTCCCAACGGCATGGTGAATTCCGATGGAGCCCAAATCCGCTGCTTGTCCCAGCGGTATGGTGAATTCCGATGGAGCCCAAATCCGCTGCTCTTGTCCCAGCGGTATGGTGAATTCCGATGGAGCCCAAATCCGCTGCTCTTGTCCCAGCGGTATGGTGAATTCCGATGGAGCCCAAATCCGCTGCTCTTCTCCCAACGGCATGGTGAATTCCGATGGAGCCCAAATCCGCTGCTCTTGTCCCAGCGGTATGGTGAATTCCGATGGAGCCCAAATCCGATGCCCTTCTCCCTGTGGGATAGTGAAATGTGCCGTAGCCCAAATCCGATGCCCTTCTCCCAGTGGGATAGTAAAATGTACCGTAGCCCAAATCCGATGCCCTTCTCCCTGTGGGATAGTGAAATGTGCCGTAGCCCAAATCCGATGCCCTTCTCCCAGTGGGATAGTAAAATGTGCCGTAGCCCAAATCCGATGCCCTTCTCCCAGCGGCACAGTGAAATGTGCCGTAGCCCAAATCCGATGCCCTTCTCCCAGTGGGATAGTGAAATGTGCCGTAGCCCAAATCCGATGCCCTTCTCCCAGCGGCACAGTGAAATGTGCCGTAGCCCAAATCCGCTGCTCTTGTCCCAGCGGTATGGTGAATTCCGATGGAGCCCAAATCCGCTGCTCTTCTCCCAACGGCATGGTGAATTCCGATGGAGCCCAAATCCGCTGCTCTTGTCCAGGAGGTATGGTGAAATGTGCCGTAGCCCAAATCCGATGCCCTTCTCCCTGTGGGATAGTGAAATGTGCCGTAGCCCAAATCCGATGCCCTTCTCCCAGTGGGATAGTAAAATGTGCCGTAGCCCAAATCCGATGCCCTTCTCCCAGTGGGATAGTGAAATGTGCCGTAGCCCAAATCCGATGCCCTACTCCCAGTGGGATAGTGAAATGTGCCGTAGCCCAAATCCGATGCCCAAATCCGATGCCCTTCTCCCAGCGGCACAGTAAAATGTGCCGTAGCCCAAATCCGATGCCCTTCTCCCAGCGGCACAGTGAAATGTGCCGTAGCCCAAATCCGATGCTCTTCTCCCAACGGCATGGTGAATTCCGATGGAGCCCAAATCCGCTGCTCTTGTTCCAGCGGTATGGTGAATTCCGATGGAGCCCAAATCCGCTGCTCTTGTCCCAGCGGTATGGTGAATTCCGATGCAGCCCAAATCCGCTGCTCTTGTCCCAGTGGTATGGTGAATTCCGATGGAGCCCAAATCCGCTGCTCTTGTCCCAGCGGTATGGTGAATTCCGATGGAGCCCAAATCCGCTGCTCTTCTCCCAACGGCATGGTGAATTCCGATGGAGCCCAAATCCGCTGCTCTTGTCCAGGAGGTATGGTGAAATGTGCCGTAGCCCAAATCCGATGCCCTTCTCCCTGTGGGATAGTGAAATGTGCCGTAGCCCAAATCCGATGCCCTTCTCCCAGTGGGATAGTAAAATGTGCCGTAGCCCAAATCCGATGCCCTTCTCCCAGCGGCACAGTGAAATGTGCCGTAGCCCAAATCCGATGCCCTTCTCCCAGTGGGATAGTGAAATGTGCCGTAGCCCAAATCCGATGCCCTTCTCCCAGTGGGATAGTGAAATGTGCCGTAGCCCAAATCCGATGCCCTTCTCCCAGGGGGATAGTGAAATGTGCCGTAGCCCAAATCCGATGCCCTTCTCCCAGGGGGATAGTGAAATTTGCCGTAGCCCAAATCCGATGCCCTTCTCCCATCGGCATAGTGAAATGTGCCGTAGCCCAAATCCGATGCCCTTCTCCCAGCGGCACAGTGAAATGTGCCGTAGCCCAAATCCGATGCCCTTCTCCCAGTGGGATAGTGAAATGTGCCGTAGCCCAAATCCGATGCCCTTCTCCCTGTGGGATAGTGAAATCTACAGTCTACACTGTAAGAAATTTCTCACCGAGCCAGAAATACTATCAGATGGTTAGCTACGAATGGAAAACAAAGTATTATAAGCTGGTCTAGACCAATTTCTTCTCACACGTTACAAGTTTCATCCGGAAATGTTAATAATTATATGAACAACTAATATACCCAAGGCTTTGTGATTAATCGAACTGATTGACTCTGATAACCCATAATTCGATTCTTCCGTGAAACTGGCTTGCAATTTCCATGTGTGGTAGAGCCGACTGTATGTATAAACTTCAAAGCCCGACTTGTTTCATTTTTTCGGTAATGATTCTCATATCACGTCATGTATCTCAATATCACGTAGCGATAACGAGTGGAATGAAATGTCTCCGTTTAGCAAAAAAACTGTCAAACCCAAGCAGCCGAAGCCAACACGCTATAGCTAGCAGTTTCGGGCAATCGATTCTCGATCTGTTACGTTTAAAGATGGCGGCTTGTTTACATTCTCGATTTGATCCAACCCGTGATTCTAACAGTGCCGTCACAAGCGCTGTCTGGCGGCTAAAGCCAGTTACTCGGGTGGCTTTTGTCCCGGCTGTCTAGCGGTCGCTACTCTTCTCTGAATTTAGCAGCCGAAACAACAGCCTATACTTCATGCTATACGTATGTGTGCGAATTGACTTTTGACAACAACGCCACCTGTGAATCAACGACGTGGAACTCTGGATAGTTGTCTGCTCTCCGTGTAATTGACTATTTTCTCAATCGCAGTTCCAGGCTTGCCGCTAGGTAAGCGCTAGTGTCGCCGGTAGGGACAAACAAAACACTTTTTGTCGTGTTTATTGTTGATATTGTCAGGAATCGTAGAGTTCGATGCAATTATTTCGATGATACTCGTTAAAAACTCAGATATACATTAGATTTTGTGCTATTGAAACTCGAAATTCAAATATTCCCTAGATTCGACACTAGCGCTTACCTAGTGGTCGCTCTATCGTTCTTTGAGAAAATCCTCAATTCTAGACCAGAGAGGCCGCTCTTCTCTCATTTTTATATTCATAGTTAGTGAATTTTGTCCCGAGGAGGAGATGAAAACGATGAAGACGAAATTCTTCGAGTGAAACGGACCTATCAGATCTTTGAAATAATCATAACTCTTCTTCACGTGCACCGATTCAATCCAGAGCCCATGGATATCGCGAGATGAAAGAAATAAGAGATTGTGATTTCCCCCACTACCGCGAACAGCTCCCGTTCGGGTAAAGAGACTCGGTTCGAGTCTCACGCAAAGTATTAAAAAACTTTTTTTTAATGTACTTGGCGCGAGACTCTACCGAGTCTCTTGATGTACCGCCGAAAGTTTTATTAAAATGGAAGCTGGAGCATCACACCAAAGGGTAAGCACTGTCACCAGGAAGTAAGAGGGAAGGAGACGACACTCAAGCCTGCGTGCCAGCAAAAAGTGGGACCGCTTTTCGGGTAGGGTTCGTAGTACCGATTCCCGCCAATCGCCGCGTACGTGTTCTCCGGTCGTTCGAAATACGTAAGACGTAAACGACGTAAACAAACAACTGTCAACTAGTAACCCGGTAACCTCAAATCTAAGATCGGTTCCCCAGAATTTCTGAATCAAAAAATCAAATCCACATGGTAAAAAAAAGCGTGGTCATGTCGTGTTTCATACCGGGATGTAAATCGTGATACATATGTGACAGCGGACAACAACTTTCACATATAGCAGACGCTGCGCAGTCGGCCATTTCGTTAGGCATCAGCTGTCATACTCAATAATCATAATATCTGAACGACCGAACATCAACTGCGCTCAGAGCGGCAAAACGTTGTACTAACGAACTCTGCGCTGAAATCTGGCCCGCTTTGGTTCTTTGGAGTGTCGTCTCCTTCCCTCTTACTTCCTGACTGTCACTTTTCGTATTGTTGTGGAATCATATGGTAAACACATTTACAAGTACAATCTACGGACTGTTAGCGCGTATATAATAAGTATGCTCGATTGTTCTGCACTTGTTGGCTGCTGCTGTTGTGCGAAGAACTTCGTCCATAATTCTGTAGTATTTCGATTTGATGGTATGCAATTAAAACTCACCTATTAGAAGTTTGAGTTATTATTCAAAGTTTTTCATCGTACATAATACTGTTCATTATTACAGGACTCAGGATCGGAGTTTTTCAGTCAAGGTAGGGTCGAATTCTGCAGGTAGAGAATTCGAAATAAAAGAGTTCGAATTGAATAAATGTTCATATAACTTTACGAAATATTATTCTACAAGAGGTTAAACGTATATGTGGTCGATTCAAGCAGAGCTAAAAAATAGTGTTTCTATTCAAATCAGATGTCCATACGGAGAGGTATATGGTAGGTAGGGAATGATATGGAGGAAGTAGAGTTTTTACGATAATAATTCGTTGAAACATATGTATGAATATTTGTAACAGTGTCCAATTGTACGTAATGGTGTGGAACATTTGTTACAGATTACGAACGCCTCGTTTGTAGTACTACATCTGAGGTGACTGAAGGAAACGCCCCTGAAATATTCACATTACAGGATATTATTAGTTACATGCTTCAATTGTCAAATGATTTTCAATTGTTGAATGATTTTGAACTTTTCAATAAAACACTGAATATTCATATACTGATATCTATTTCCTTTACAGACCTTATAAATCTACAAAGTATAAAACAGGATACTATCGCCCTGCTTAAAATTTCCGACAAATAATGGGGTCTAATCTATTCGCATTTAATGCGGGTTTCGTACTCGTATCGTATCCGAACAATCTCCCAGAAAGGTTCAGATACGATACGGGTAAAAAAGCCGCATTAAATGTGGATAGGACCGTATTATTTATTGGAAACTTCAAGCAGGGCGATACTGCACAGTAATTCGTACTGTACTATATCAGCATAATTTTCCAGGTATACGACTAGTAAGATCTGCCAAACAGAGTTAGTAAATTATGCCAAGGACCATAGGAAAATTTGCTTTTGAAAATATATATTCTTTACAGTGTCGCAAAGCAGCAAGTGATACTGACGCACGCAGATTTGACCATGGTGGACAGAGTGATTTTTACCTCGCAGAACGGTAAATATTGCCAGCCCATGAGTCAGATTTTACCATGGTGGACGGTGAAATTTACTTGAAACCCTCATGTGTCCCTCTTTTCCCGCAGGACCACGATAAATTTTCCCAAACATTTTCGTACAAAATGCTCTTTTCTTCTCTCAGTGTGGCAAACATGATACAGATGACGAATATGTTTGCCATCTTGATTGATATAGACTATAATTATTGAACCCAGACACCCGGTCGTCCATACGAATCTGTGAGTACAATTCTTGTTATATAATAAATAATATCTTTTAATGTAAATAAATAATATCTTTTGCTGTTGATAAACACAATCGTCCAAGCTAACTTCTGGTCTCGCCTTGACTGCGAGTAGCAACGTTACAATAATTAACAACACGTCGTGATGTTTTTGAGTCTAGAGACAGACTCTTCTCTATAACAACCAGAAAGTACAACATAAGTCATGAAAACTGAAAAACATGACGTGTTTGGAACTTGGAGGTAGCAATTTCTGTACCGTCGCGGTCAAAAAACTGATGTTATTGAATCTGAAAACCTACGTCAAACTGATGACAATGCTGAGTGTTAGTTCAACACGTGGAGGTGATTATATGTTCAAGAATTATTTCAGTGATAACGCGCATAAAATAGTTGAACATGTGTGATGTGATACATATTCTTGCAATGTTTTTCCCAATGACACACCTTTCATAAAAAGTCGATTAATATGACAGAATATCAATCGAAACCGGTTACTTGAATTCCAAGAAGACAGAAGATGGGTCATTTGTCGAAATAAAAAATTAGCAATCTAAATCTTGGTTCATCATTAAAAGCTCGGATTTTCCATGAATAATTAAAACAGAATTAAATGAATCACGACATGTAAGCAGAAATTCGCCAGATATATCTAATTTTTAAAAAATAATTTTGTGGTGGAATTAGAGTAGAAATAAAAACAGAATATAAAAATCGTGTATCTTCGCAATTATTTTGTAAACAATGGCAATGTAAGGTTGAAGTTCGGCACAGATTAGTTATCAATCAGTAGGAGATAGCAGGTTACTTGCGGATTCCATTGAAAAACCAAACGAATATTTCAGGCCAGCCCTGCAGCAAACAGAGATACCAGTGTGTATCGTGCTATCCGCGCCTGTGAAATAGGCAACTGAAGTTACACCTCGTCAAAATTTGTCCGGAACTGCGGTGGCGTTACTAATAGTTATTGATTAGAATAATGCGGTGGAATTATTCAGGCATGCCGAAAAAATCAACAATTCTGTTCTGTACAGTAATTATTGGACATATTTTTACCCATAATAAACTGTTCACTAGTTGTTGTAGAACTGCTAGCGCGTAATCTTCTCACAAGTGGCGCGTTGAGAGCGCGATTGATATATAAGCCCGACGTAGCGATGACCCATTTGTGTAGTATGAAAGGAGAGACGTTTAGCACTCCCCTAGACAAGGATGGAACACATATAACTGGTAAGGCACTGCCACTAAGGTGGCTCTTACCACATTTTTTTTTTCTTCTAGTTGACATCTACGGAAAATTGATGTAACACATGTGATTCTTTAGTATTCCACTCGATAAAGGATATGGCTACTTTCGATTCCATAATATTTTACCTTTAATAATAATACTTCTTTTATTCGAAATGATTGTCGATTGGAAGGATTATGGAGACCTGGTTAACAAAAATTCTTTATTCAACTAGATCAGCCAATTAATATGGGCTAATTATTGATTAATTAATTAAGATACCTGAGAAAGTACGTGAAACTGAAGCTTTGGTGAATATTTTTTCATTCTTGAATTTGGGATAAAAAAAACCCGAAGATTCGTTCCTAAACGTTGAAATTTGATATTGGGTCAATTAAAAGCAGAAGGTCGTAACCAACAAAATTAAAAAAAGAAAACATTGGCGCGTACGTCCTTCTGCTTTTACCTTGGTATTTTTTTTTTTTCTATGAATTTTCGGAACGTTGTCGATTTCGATTTTTTTTTTTTGCGGTTCTCGAGTTTTTACAACTACACTCCTCCAAAGAATTAAAGCAACACCTGAAACGGACCGAAAAATGATGCTTTTTGAAATGCTTGTAACTTCTGATCCAGTAGTCGTACCCGAAACGCAAGGTATGCAAATTGAAGCTGCAAGTGTTATCTTTCACCTACACTGGACGGTTTTTTCAAATTTTGTTCCATTGTTCAGTTAAACCGCTCCGAAGCAATTGTTGCGCGGTTTCACGTTCGAATGTGATTTTGAACGCCCTGCACAGGGTGCAGGGTTTTTAACTTCCCGTTTCTCTGTTTTCAGAGAAAAAAGGAAGTTATTGTGATCACCCCGAAAATGAAAAGTCGAGTTTTTACTAAATCTCCACATTTCGAGGTCCAAAGAATCACCTCCGACTATTTTCAGTTTGACGTCTGGGTGTGTGTGTGTGTGTATGTGTGTGTGTATGTGTGTGTGTATGTGTGTGTGTATGTGTGTGTGTATGTGTGTGTGTATGTGTGTGTGTATGTGTGTGTGTATGTGACCACATTTTTGTCCGCGCGATATCTCGAGAACGAGTTCGCGGATTTTGATCAGATAGGGCTCAATCGACGGGGCTTTTCTCAACTTAGAACTGATTAGATTTTGGCTTTGATCGGATTAGTACTTTTTGAAGTATTCAAATAACAAAATTCTAAAAAACGCAACAAAAATGACGATATCTTGAGAACGAATCAACGGATTTCAGTGAAATTTGGTACCATACGGTTTTTTTGATCGCTGATCACGAATCTGAAGTCAGTTTTGCAAAATTTTCATTTGGCGTATTCGATGTGCTGCAAAAAAACTAAAAACATTTGGATTTGGATGAAACTTGGTACTCGTAGGTTTTTTGGGTCACTGATCACGAATCTGAAGTCAGATTAGCGAAATTCAAAATGGCGAGTCCGATTTGCTGGGTGAAATACTAAGAACATTCGAAATCTTACGGAAATTTGTACTCGAAGGTTTTTTGAACCGCTGATCAAGAATCTGAGGTCAGATTTACAAATTTCAAAATAGCTGAGAACAAAATAAATAACGGGAAGTTCGAAGGCTGGCTCATAGTCAGCCCAATCCCGCTTGTTTTTCTCAGAAATCCATTCCGAGTGAAGGTTAGGGAATTTGTTAAGCTTCATCATGCTTTTTTACAAAACCATGTAGGATTTTTTTTCGCGGAGTTACGCCCGATTAAAGCAATCGAAGCCGAAAATATTCAAATTGCAATAACTTTTAGCGGGATTATCGTGGAACAAAATTCGACCGACGGATTTCCAGGCAGACTACTAGATCAGAAGTTACGAGCATTTCAAAAAGCATCATTTTTCGGTCCGTTTCAGGTGTTGCTTTAATTCTTTGGAGGAGTGTATTTGGAAAAATCATGAAAAAAAATGGCGCTTACGACCTTCTGCTTTCAGCTACGAAATGTTTTTAACGAATTTTTCGAAACGTTCTCGATATCGATGTTTTTACGCGTTTCACGAGTTTTTAAAGTTATTTGAAAAAATCGTGAATACAAAATGGCGCTTACGACCTGCTGCTTTTAACTTGGTATTTTTTTCCATGATTTTTCGGAATGGTCGTTTTTTCAATTTATCTTTGCGTTTCACGAGTTTTTACAACTATGTGGAACAATCATGAAAAATTATGAAAAAAATGGCGCTTACGACGTTTTGCATATATACGTTGTTTTTTAATTTTCCTTAAAAATTGTAATGAAAGAACGAAGTATCGGCCAAACTTACGACCTTTTACACTTACATTTTTTGATCTCGTAATTTCAATTGATCTGTACGTTTTGACCGTTTTCAGAGCGAATGACGTAAAAAAAAAATTATACGACCTTTTGCCACCAGAATTGCGTTTTTGGCGCTTAGGACCTTATGTCATTAGACATGCGATTTATTCGAGGCCCTCCCAAAATTCTATACCACTAGTAGAAATGATTAATTAAAAAATACTGAATCATGGTATACTTCTCTTCGATTTCACAGCCACATGCCCGATTTTGCTATAAAACAGGTAATAATGTGTGTAAATGCATCGCAAACAAGTCTAACTGACTGTTTCGAGCAATATCATTTCTTTATTGTGCGACGACGTCTCGGCTGATCATGGTCAGCCATTATCAAGTTTGTCGAAGAAATCCACCAATGACAAAATCGTTTAATTATAACTAAGTTGAAAAAGACGGTATGACCGTCTACCTCAAAGGCGGTTCGGCCGGAAGTATAATTCTTGGAACTGACTTTCCCCCACCAACAGTTCCCTAGCACGATCCACGACTCGGTCGGTGTCTCTGTTGTTTTTGACGTGTGATATACTCATGTAAATAATAAGTTATAAGTAACTCGAAGCGTTTCCCAAGTGTCCAAACACTCGTGAACAGTACTGAGTGGGGGAAACGCTCAAGCGAGGATTAGGGGAAGGTAGCCTATTCAGAGGGCGCCTATTCGGAGGTTTTACCGTACATTGCATGCTGAGAAAAAGTAATAAATGTATGGTTCTGAAAAGGGCCCTTTTCGTGGGCTGAAAAGACAAAATTGGAATTAGTGTTGACCTTCGACACCAAAAACAGAAAATTATATACAGCTGGAGCATTTTTATAATTTTTGCGGTCATTCGAATATAAAACCGGAATCTTTCGTGCCAAAGATCCTAAGTCTTTCGATCGATCTAAGTCGAAGTCTACTAAAATATTTTGTTCATCGTTTTGAACAATTTGTAGACGAATATTAGTTGTAAATCCTGAATGTTAATCAACAATATATTCTAATAAATTATCTATTTATTTCTCTACTTGTAATTTGTGTGAAATTCCTCAACAAATCACCAGTATCCTGTGAAATTGTTATTGAATACAAATTCAATCGATCTGAGTGTGTGAGTAATGTGATATCGCAACGTAAGTCGTAGAAGGCTTTGATAATGAGGTTATTTTTCCGTCGCAGTGGAATATTTGTATTATCAATTACCGATATCAGTAGTAATGCAATAAATAATAATTCACATTGTAACATTGCAGTGCCTGCCGTGTAACACGATAGCAGTTTGCGATAACGTTTCAAGCCAAAGTTATTGTGCAGAAATTACACCTCATTTTAAAAGTTATTCAATTTTTACTTGAATATACGCGACATTTTCATAAAATTTGTACTATAGGTAGCTACAATCAAAAATGATCTCGAATATGACTATCTATGACCACCAAGTAAATTCGATTCGATCCAAGTAAATTAATTACTCGTACATTGCAATTGGATCAAATAAAATGTCATTGAATCACACAAAATTTCTTGAATTCAAATATAATTACCTGATGCAATGCTCGTATAGACGAGCAAAATTGAGTGCAGCTCTAAATTGTTCAAATCTCATAACGATATCGGAGGACTTCTTTAACGCAACGGTCTGTCAGCCCATATACATAAATTCCTTATCCTGAGAGCAAAAGTTCTTCTCTGTTGATTTCGGATGAAAAATCGCATTTACCAAAATGCATATATTATGAAGAAAGGGAAGATATCGATCGAGTCGAGTCCCAACAAAAATGCATACATGTATATGGGGCATTCCAAGTCAAACCGACCCCTCATGAGCGCGACTCTCTGGGATTTCGATGCCCAATGGATTTTTTGGTTCGTTTTGGTCAAAAATGATGCCTCTAATTTTTTTTCATTTTTCCGACATTTTTGAAGCTCGTATGGTGACCTAAAATATCATCATCAAGATGGACATTTTTAAAATTGCTGATTTTTTTTTTTTTTGTAGAATCAGGGACTCGAAAACACATCGTTTGGTCATAGTCCGATCATGGGATGAAAATGCTAACATTTTTTTTTCAATTTTTGATTTTTCACAAAAATATCAAAAAAATTCTAATCATGGTTTTTTGTAGTAAAAAATAAAAAAAAAAAACTTTGTCTTGGTGAAATTTCATTTTCTCGTTGGTTGAAGAGTAAAACGCCAAAAACGATGCTTGATTCGAAAAAAACCCGCAATCAACGATCGTTTTTGGCGTTTTACTCTTCAACCAACAAGAAAATCAAATTTCACCAAGACAAAGTTTCTTTTTGTTTTATTTTTTACTACAAAAAACCATAATTAGAATTTTTTTGATATTTTAGTCCAAAATCAAAAATTGAAAAAAAAAATGTTAGCATTTTCATCCCATGATCGGACTATGACCAAACGATGTGTTTTCGAGTCCCTGATTCTACAAAAAAAAAATCAGCAATTTTAAAAATGTCGATCTTGATGATGATATTTTAGGTCGTGATACGACCTTCAAAAATGTCGGAAAATTTTTCAAAAATTAGAGGCATCATTTTTTACCAAAACGAACCAAAAAATCCATTGGGCATCGAAATCCCAGAGGGTCACGCTCACGAGGGGTCGGTTTGACGTGGAATGCCCCATATGAACCAAATAGTCCATAATTAAAAAAACAGCCACGTCCAAAAGAGCAAGAGAATTTCTGATAATGGCGGGACATATTATTTCATTTATTTGACCTCGTACGTTCTTCATTTACATTAATGGTTTGAAGTGTACAACACACATCTATACAACAGAATCGTCTTTGTGGTCTTTTAACGAAATGTGTAGAGTCTCGCTGATTCTCTCAGCCGCAGCGATTGCTCGAGCTCTGAAAGAAGGTTCAATTCCGTATCCCATCCCGAAGTTGAGTCGGACCCGAGATATTATTGCACCAAAAACGTTGCTGTAAAGATCATTGAGATCACCAATCACTTTGAGCCGTAATAAATCGGAGGAGCTCCCACTCAGTTTCGTAAGTTCTTTTACAACAGGTTTCACTTGGCTGGCTGTCTGGATGGTCTTAATCTTTGTCAGTATTTCAGGAAAGGTTCCACCCTCGGACTTGGCCAAATCGATTGCGTTGAATACGTTGTCGATGAAAGACTCCAAACTGCTTACAAAGCCGTCCTCGGAATCATCATCTCCAAGAGAAGACTGGGCAGCCTCCAAATAATACTTGCACCCTTCCACTAGGTCCGCGAGATACGCGTCTTTTGCGTAATCACTCGACGAGTTGCCTTCAATTGAGTCGAAGATAACGTTCATCGCCCGAGTCCAAGCTTCGGTTGACTTGTTTTGAGCGAGTTGAACATCCGACGACTCTTCCATGCCTGCGACTGATGATGCGGCAAAGAAGCCGTGCGTCAGAGTAGCGAACACCACGAAGATAACGAGGCTGCTCGCCATTTTGGTAGATGATGACTATGATTCTACCCGAGTGTACCCGTTTTTTATACGAATTTCTACAAGCAATTCTTATCACTCCAACTGCAGCTG
The DNA here is from genome assembly GCA_018257835.1 of Euura lappo. NCBI lineage: Eukaryota > Metazoa > Arthropoda > Insecta > Hymenoptera > Tenthredinidae > Euura > Euura lappo. The sequence continues at coordinate 62,144 of JAEUYN010000264.1, read as the reverse complement.
CAGAGCCAATTGATAAATAATGCACTGAAATATCATGAACATATTGACTATGAATATGGATATGTCAGACTCATACATCACTTATATAGGCAAGTGCCTATCTCAAAATCCTTCAACTGGGAGTGAAACTGATAAAGCTGCTGATGAAATAATTTCTCTGGAAGAAGTTTGTTTTGAATAGCAATTAAACGAATAATACCTGACACAGCTAGCGATCAGCTGAGAAAATCGGTGCGAATGCGATTTGTCCGATTTTTTGGCACCTACGATGGTGTAACTTCCTAACGAATCCGAGGCCCATAATTTCCTTTGGAAGATAACTTAATTGTAAGTGGTTGATTTCAGGTGAAAAGTTTCAGGAAAATGGAAGGTGTCCAAATTAATAATACCTATATTGATTTTTTCTCTACTATCAAAAATATCCCAAAACTGTGTAGTTGGAAAAGATTGTGCAATATATTTTTCAAAAAGCTTAGTCTTTTTGGGACATTTTATGTCCTTATCATTTTTCGAAAAAAGTCAAAGCTCTTGCAGTTAGAGCCAGTTGAAAAAAGTCCGTTTGCGAAAAGGATCAGAAATTGGAAAATTAAAAAAAAATAGAAAACGTGACTGAATCGAAAAACAGCCGAACACGTGCTCACTTTTTCCGATGGACGAATTGAGAAAAAAATTGACATCAAGATCGGCGTCTGTGACCTTCACCGATCAGGTGAAATGCCATGGAATCACACACTATAGAGGCATACAAAAATCGAGCCCTTCAAACAGATGTCACAAAATATCTGATTGTACACCCCGTACGTCTGTGCTCGACAAATTATCTGGCAATGAGCGACATTAATGTGACGTAACAGCATACGTGGTTAGAAATAAAGAATACTTATGTGATTTTCAAGGCAAGTGTTCATCGTTTCGGAATCGAATTCTGCCTTCTGACTCCCGGAATCCTTCAATTTTGATGACCGTATCACAGAATCTTTGTCAAGTTTTGCGCATCTTATATCTTATACCTACGTATCATCAAATGGCACCGTGGCTGAGCCTCGAATTTAGAGTGTCAATGAACTGTATTCAGTGTCCGAAGATCAAAAGCTACTTAATGCAATTTTACGTGATAATTATCTTATATACTTATCACTTATCCGGGAAAAAATGGTTTGGATGTAATTCGCATCTCCGGAGATCTAATTTAGATCTAAGTAGATATAAATTTTGGAAAATCGTAGATTTACCTCGATTTACCTAAATCTCCGAGGATTTTCGTAGATCTACGTAGCTTCGAATTGATCTAATGTCATGTTCGATTGCTCATGCTTGTTAGATCTTTGTATATCCACCCAGATATCGTTAGATCTACTTTAGATCTAGGTAGATCTGCGATGAGTAGATGGAATAATCGCAGCAAAACGTTGTTGCTCAGTGAAGCCAAGTAGATCTACTCGGATCTGAGTAGTTCTGATACCGTATTTGGAAATATTTCAAGTCTCTCTGGACTGATTGGACCATAAGTATGCCAGAAACGCACGTATTTTCAGTAAGCGCCTTAGCCTAGTATGGTACAGGTTTGGTAATACGAAGTTCGAGGGTTCGATTCCGATTTGTTCGATTTTCACAATTTGTTTTTTTTTTAATTTTTTTTCCGCACTCGCAATCACGATTTCTTATTCTACGATGATAGTGAGTATTTTTTCATTATAGTTATGCAATTGATCAATGTCTTTTCAATTCATTTTCGGAATTGACATTGACATAAAAATTAGATCTACGTATATAGATCTCTTAAGATCTCATAAGATCTACGTAGATCTCATTAGATCTACTCCAAAATTTAAAGCATTTCTTCGGCACGTAAACGCACTCGTCTTCGACTCGTGCTACCTCGCCTTTGACTGGTAACTGCAACCACACGAGGTCAAAAAGCCCACTTAGCCCTTGTATTGGTGCACAGCATATTTTTTATAACGCATGTATTGATTTCTGCTAGAACTAAAGTTGAAGAACCTTCCAAATAAATTGGGATTTTGCGATGAAATTGTTCTTCAATTTTTATATGCGCATAATATAGAGTGGCTCGAAATAGTTAGGTCGTGTGTCATTACTTTTCCGATGGAAATGATCCTTACAAAAGTTACAGGCAATCAAATTTCATCGTTTCTACATACATGTACCTTAGCATAAGTGACGTCATAACGTAGTCATTTTCAATTTGTTGTATTTCCTTCACTTTTGCTTCAATTGCATGACAAAGGAAAAAATACGTTTTAATTATGTTTTCGTAAATAACCACTAGGCCCGTCGACGTATACCAGTTGTGGCTTGCTGTGCGCTGTTTGTGGCCACTTCACATTTCGTTCGAGTTTTTCATGCTCTACAGATTCTGTTTGCTTCATCGAGTGTTATATTCGAAAGAATAGATGCTTTAACACTACTGTCGACTGTTTTGTTGATTGCCTGCAATACCCAATTCGAAAGCAATGCAACGAATAATGTACCGACGTCGTGCAGTTTAGGTGAATCCATCGGAACATCGATTATACATTCTGACACACAACAGCTGAAATATCCGAGAAATACTGACTCATTGGCGTTGGCCGAAAATGGCACAATATGTGATGTGCTGTATTTGACGTTTCGAGGTCAGGTTCGCTCTCCGCGTCCCGATTCCATGCACGGCAGGTCGAGACTATACTATGCCTATGGTCACAACTGGGTCTTTGATTGGCTGCAGATAATACCTACATTTGTGGCCAGAAATGGTAAAAATACCATATGCAACACAATTTCCTTATTTTTCGAATAATTGTAATCAAAGATGGTTTCAAAAGTTCCTGATCCGATTCTCTGTACCTTCGCGGTTATACTGATCACTTGTTCAGGTTTATATTCATGATAACCTAAATACCACTCGTAAACGAATGCCCGAAAATGCTTAAAGTGGCCACAACTGTACGTATACCCTGTGAAGAATTTTTTTAAATGACGTGCAAAATCCGAATAGTACGAAATGAAACTGGAAAAAGTATGAAAGAGGCTGCATTGTTGATTGAGAATGTGAAAAGGTTCCGAGGTTTTTTAATCACTCCGACACAATTAAATGGCCGTTCTTGACACAGGAGCGTAAGGAGCGCCGGGGTGTTTGCCGTGCGACTCCAGAACATTTTTCTCCCTGTAGGCGGTATAATTAACTCACAATCAGGTCAAACGGTGCGGGCAAAATATCTGGAAACACAAATTCCAGTAGAAAGATAACAAAATCTATGTACATTTTCAATATCAGACATATTGTAATACACTAATACAACAGTCTACCAATTTCTTAAGACGTAGCAGAAATGGCCCCCCGCAACGCTCCTGAGCTTCTGACTGTGACTGCCGACCAAGTCGGGTCTAGGGTCATCTAAGCTATCAGTTTTGTAACGTGGTGGAAAGATACATTGACATAAAACGTGATATAAACAGTAATATCAGTACCTAAAAATGAATACTTGTGATAATAAATTAAATAGATAGTGAATGATCAAGCAGGCATTGACAAAAGCGCACGATCGGATGTCGCGTCATTCCTGATTCGCCCGGCGTAGGGTTTAGAAAATGTATAAAAGACGGGCGATTTCGTCAAAGCTCACTTGAATTTCGATCATTAAGAAGTTAACATAACATAACCTTTTACTAAGATGTGTTATCAATCAGTATTATACTGCTTGACCGATACTCTTCCTTAATTTGGGATGTATTGTTGATTAGTCTTCTACTACTCAACCGATACTCCTAATTAAAATGGTTTAATTATCCTTAAAGATTAAACTTCATATTCCATAATATTCAGAACGTATTATCGATCAATACTATATTGCTCGACCGATACTTCTATTATTTCTTTTTAAGGATAATAACATTAAAAGAATCGTTATTCAAGTCATAATTTATATTAAGATGTATTATCAATCAGTGTTGTACTGCTTGACCGATACTCTTCCTTAATTTGGGATGTATTGTTGATCAGTCTTCTACTACTCAACCGATACTCCTAATTAAAATCGTTTAATTTTCTTTAAAGATTAAACTTCATATTTCATAATATTCAGAACGTATTATCGATCAATGTTATATTGCTCGACCGATACTTCTATTATTCCTTTTTAAGGATAATAACATTAAAAGGATTGTTATTAAAATCATAATTTATAAGTCAGGAGACAATCTTGAAGGAGATTGTAATTCAAGGTTAAACCCTCATTCCGTTATTAAATATAAACTCTTCGCAATGCTTGTAAATATTCTTAAGTGAATAAATAAATAGAGATCATTATTTAGTGATACTCCAAAGGTCATTACCTAAATAAACGTCTTATGATTTTACCATCTATTTCTCGAATTGTATTTTATTAATTTTAATGAACATCCTAGACCTAGGAGATGTTTCCAACACCCGAGATTAAGGTGGTCGTCTCGCTACGCCGACATCAAATTATGTCTATCAATCGTCGATGCCCAACGTAATTTTATGATAGTTTTCGATGTTGCAGAAATGTTTATGCGATTAAAACTTTACGGATACACATTTACACTGAATATTATTTCGTAATTTACGATGAAATAATAATAAAGAGTAACTGATTTGACTATTTTCCGGTCAGCTGTCATGGGTAAGAAATTGGTCTGGCAACGTCGCGATACAAGCGTCCCTTGCTGGCATGGCATACGGCGTTCCTAACCTCTCCGTTCTCACGTACCGGCACCCGAAGATACCTTCGCTCACGGTGTTGCCAAAGGTATTCGATCGCTTTGTGGCGGGCTGGTAATGGCTGTCTAATGTCGTTTTCATCGAGATTATCTTTAAAGTTCTAATCGAGAAATTCGGTGACCTAAAAGTTTTATGGTCGCAACGGAATCTTCGGAATATAATTTACAATAGGCAACTTCATATTCGTCGCTATCTAATTGATTGTGGTATGAATTCCGGAGTTCAAGTGTTGACGACACGGTTTGCCCGTAAGACCCCGTGTTAATTTGTCAATATTTGAAGTTAAATTACTTACACAAATCTTCGGTAGGATGCGAAATATTTTTCAGATATTAAAAGTTTATTGTACAAACTCATCTACATTTCAAAATCAAAAGATTTTCTAATCCTCCCTATTTCCTACGGGTGGCGAGACGACCACCTTAAAGAGAATACTTTCCATCTCTCCGATTGAAAGATTTTTAAATCATTGCTCTTGCAATTGGCGCCCAACCAAAATATAATAAACGGATCTCTTAGCCAGAGTGTCTCAGTTTTACACGAGAATTTTAGCTGAGAATGCTGGGATGCTATGCGACATGGTTTTGGGCTGGCTCTCGTACTAATTGTGGAGCTTGGCCCGAAAAATTGTACTGACCTTGGGCTGGCTTCGGGTGCCTGACCCGGGACTGCGGACGTGCGCAGAGCTGCGAGGGTCTCGGCTCGTGTCACAAGATTACAGGGGGTGTTCCGGAGTTCCTGTAACCGGGTCTCCATGGCCTCGATCTGCCGAAGCATCCCTTGCCGTGCGGAACGTCCTCTTCCTGCAGAGTGTCCAATGCTTGGATGCGATCCTGTCGATCGCGCTCGTGTTGATCCCTTATATAAGCTGGACTAGGTCGTGGGACTGCACCCCCGGCTGCTGTTGCGGCGCTGGTGCTGGGGTGGAAAGAAGCGTGGTGCCCCGCTGTAAAGAAGGTGAGGCTGTCAAGGAAAGCGCCTCAAGCCGAGACAGAGGGGTGCCGCTTAACTGGATCACCGGGTCGTAACGGACCTTTTCGGCTTAGGGTGTTCCGTGGGGTCAAGGGTTTTTCCTTCCACTTGAGCGCCAGTTTAACGCGAGCGATGCATAGGTTATGATTGTGGAGACTGATTGTGAGGTTGAATCTGTGGGAATTTGGTAGGTTGGTAAGGTGTCTGAACTACCGGAAATCCACTACGTATCGTCTATACGATAAACTATTTATTGATCAACAATAACAATAATACAATACTAATCGGTAACTGTAAGTTAGTACGATTCACTGGATATATATCACAATTCACTTATTGCACTGTTTGAATGTCGCGCTCGATGTTGCTTCTGTGGCTCCAACGGAAAGACTGAACTAGGGATGGCCAAAAATAATCGATTAATCGTAGCATCGATTATTTTTCTCCGATTAATCGAGTATAATCGATTATTTTCGTCACTCGATTAATCGACTGCATCGATTATTTTCTGTCGTAATCGAAATTTTCCACCGATTATTTTCTTTTGACTAGTTTTGTCTTTTTGTTAGTTTTTCCGGTTAGATTTGATGTGTGATTGAATAACAAATACTCAGATTCAAACAAGTGGATAATAAAGTACTGACCTCAAATATCAAAGTACATTAAATAATTTTCAAATATATAGAATAGAAGAGAAACTTTCAACTCAAATACAAAATTGAAATACTTAAAAAATAAAACGATTATCGATTAATCGATTATTTTTCGCCGATTAAATCGAGTTATGTTCGATTATTTTTTGATAATCGATTAATCGATGCATCGATTATTTTTCACCGAGTGGCCACCCCTAGACTGAACTGCCGGCTGCGCGGGCCGGTCGATATTTATACTCGATCTCGAATCTAGAAAGATCGATTCTGGTGATTTCGAGAAGCAGACGATTCTAGCGCTCTCTAGCGCTGTCATAGAACAGCTGGCTGTCGTTGATAGGTTAGGTACGTTCGAGAACGAGTTGGAGCCGCCACAAATCTCAAGCGCCCGGAATAGGCAACTGAACATACACCCTCTAAAACATTGTTTTGGGTTAAAAACGCATTGTTACAACAATGTTTTAAAGGTGTATGTTCAGTTGCCTACTCCGGGGGCTTCAGATTCAATTTCCCTGGGTGTACATACCTGGATATCTGACTCTTTTGACCGCCGGCAAGCTTTTCTCCCGGTCTCAAACTCAAATCCGTTCCGCTCTGACACCAATTGTAACGTGGGCAGCTCGCCAAAAATGTGGAGGATATAACGCAAGATGTGTAGGAATTCTATTTATTCACCGCAATGATATCACAACCGAGCAGTTTCAAGCCTGACGAGTGACGACATACTGTCACTTAGGTTTTTAAAATAATACCGGTTGGAGAAGCAACTGAAAGACTCAACTATTTCACAAACGTATATTAATGAGATGTACTCAGTAATTACTAATTTTTCTGCAGCCTGCCATTAGGCGAGGGGGCAACCCCGTTACAATATGGATCGCAGATCCGAAGAATCACTGTCAATAGGTACCGGCTGCAGTTTCCGAGTCTCGCAGATACTTGTCCACCAGGATGCCGACCGTCTAGGAGTCCTGGGTCTATCTGTATCGTTGAAGTCCACGCTGAACATGCCGAATTTCAGCCTAAAGGTAGAGCATAAAAGTAGAATGATGCAGGAAGCATGCGATACTACATTCAGACTTACGAATAACCGGAACTCCATTCGAAATCATCCATGAGACCCCAAGCAGAGTAACTTTTTACATTGCAGTCGTCCTTGTTCACGGCTATTAGCAATTCCTTCAAGCAATCATGATAATAACTGATTCGTTTGTAATCATCTAATTCACTCGAGCCGGGGTAACCATTTTCCATAACCCGTACTGGCGGGTTGTGGTACTTATTTTTGATTTTACGAAGCAGATCGCCGAATCCTTTAGGGGAGACCTACATCAAATTCTTTCAATGTGAGCTTTAAAAATATAACTATATTTCCGTAATCAACTTACGACATTTTTAACGGAATAATAATTACCCGCCATCCTGCTGCTGTGTCCGGCAAGCTGTCATCTTCACTAGTTATCAAACCGTTGTCACTGTTGTATATTCCCAGCTTTTCCGCTGGGTCAGGGAAAACGAGCAGAGACAGGTAATGGTTCACTCCAAAATAATCTGCAGATCCTCTACAAAAATAAACAGCAAAGAAAATTGCACTGACTAACGGTTCATGAAATAGATGAAAACAAAGTCACTCATCGCACCTGCGCAGGCTTATGAACTTACTTGATAATAGATTTCCATGCATCCGAAAATTCTGGAAGTCGCGATTTCTTGTAACCTTGAGCCTTGCTAACCATGGCTATCCTCGACTTCATGATTTCCGGGTAGTCGCCAAAAAAAATGGGGTGAACTACCCAACCGCAGTTGAATTCGAATGCAGTGTCCACGGACACTATATCACTGTCGTTTGCTGCTACGAAATCGTGACATTGAGGTAAGATGCCAATTTCACCTTTTTGCGAGGAGCGGAACTCTTTGTCGTACATGTGATAAGTTTTCGCGTGTGCCTTCAAAACGTTGTGCATACAAAGGTACATTCCGATGTCATTCAGCGATTTTCCTGGAAAACTATACATTCTACAGCTTTTCAACCTCAACATACTCCTCTTTCTTCTGTTGTCTATGTGATGATTTGACGGAAAATTGAAGTGAGGATTGAGGATTGGTATCAAAACTTGGGAAAAGTTTTATATTAACCTGGGGCAAACGCAGCGCCGTTGTATCCCAAATTGCAAAGGAAGTTCGGTTCATTTATAGTTATCCATATTTTCACATGCTCTCCCAGTGCTTCGAAAATGACCCTCGCGTACGACACGAACCAGTCGACCATCAGTTCGTTCGTCCAACCTCCCATCTCTTCTAAAAATTGTGGGTGATCAGAGTGGTGGAGTGTCACGACGGGCTGAATGCCATTCGCCACCAATTCAGCTGTCAAATTTTTGTAGTACTGCAGTCCATCTTTGCTAATTACGTTCGTCAGACCAGTGGGAAGAACGCGAGACCAGCTGACCGAGAATCGGTAAAAATCCAACTGAAAGTTTGATTATTTAGAAATAATATCCGTAATTGAAGTGGTTATCTCGCGGACTGTGCTCACTCCAATGGATTTAACGTTCTGCACGTCCTCTTTGTATTTGTGATACGAATCACATGCAATATCCCCGTTGCTGCCATCTGCTACGGCCGAGGGGTTGGTGTGTGTCCACCAGTCCCAGACACTTTTACCCTTGTCTGGAATTATATAGGTACCATAAAATTGTTGTTTTCTAATTATAAATCTACAGGTTTCACCCGTGGGGCAAGAATCTTAGGCATTGAAAATGTTTTTTAAATTACTATACGCTCGGCTGTCACTAACCTAGCGAATTTTAGGTTCTCGACTTAAGCATGTGCGTTCCGCTCCACTGTTAGGTTTTTTTTATTCTTTCACACATATCTCCACCACTTATATCACGTCTCCGTTTACGATACATTTGTTACCGTTCGGCATTAGTTTCAGTTCTCGAAGTACTAGGATTCATTCCATCCATCGCGGTATAATTGTCAGTTTGCGACGTACTCGATGACATTTCGACTATCACGGTATAACTAACCATAATCCACATTCTGTTCTCTTTTTTATATTAATAGGGTAATAGCGCGCTTCGCGCGCTTTCCGGTTACTAATTATTTATGAGACACGTTGTTACCGTCTTCATCTAGATTGAAAAAAGTAACTAATTCTGGAGATCGTAGATTGAGTATTGAAATCATATAAATACTTATAGACCCTCACTATGTGCTCTCTCCAAAATCACGAAAGTAGCGAGTCCTCTCTACCTGATGATGAACTTCTTAAGGCTACAGTAATCCCCAAAAGAAGATCAATTACAAATTCTGAAGTTTTCGCGAAAGGGGCCGTGCATAAATGACGTCACCATGAATTCTGCCTTTTTTGACCCCCCCCCTCCCCCCATGTCACACCAAATCACAAAGCTTGGACCCCCCCTCCCCAAGGTGACGTCACAAAACTTTCACATACCCCCCCTCGGGCGGGCTTTTCAAATTTGAGACAGGGTTTTTCGACCGAATATTGAAGAAAAATTGAAGTTTCGAAATGTGACGTCACACTTGCGTGTACCCCCCCCCCTCCCCATGTCACAAAACGTCACATTTTCGGTGACTCCTCCCCCCCCCTTGAGTGGTGACGTTATTTATGCACGGCCCCAATGAAGAAAAACGAACATTGTTCTATTTTCACACATATATTTTGGCTGACACACAAATCAATTGTGGAATAATTCGTTAAATTGATGTGTCAATAGTTCGTCAATTGATAGGAAATAACTGAATTGATAAGAAGTGATTTGAATAAGGAATAATACACTGCAAATCTCGATGTGTTATTTTAACACACATTAAGTGTATTCAATATTAAAACACCGTAAGCAAATTATACATTTTAACACACCCTGAAACGTGTATGAAGTGACTACAAGAAAGCTATAGTTTGCTTATGGCGTTAAACATTAAACACACTCAATGTGTATTAAAATAACACACATAATAACACACCGAGATTTGCAGATAACTGAAATAATTAGAATTTTACATGAAATAACTGGAACAAATTCTTGCTAATTGATTTATATTAACAGAAAATACAAAGAAGTGAATGGAATATTTTCACGTATCAATAATTATTGAACAGATAACGTTAATTGAAATTCATCTGAATCACAAATATCAATTCTAAATAGAAAGATGAACTTGAATTGGACGATTTGATTCGTATTATTTCCCTCTGGCATGAGTGAGTAAGTAATAACATCCGTAATCGAATGTTGTTTTCTACTTTTGCAGAAATCCAAAGACGACTAACCGATTGTTACAAATAATAATGGATACGCAATTGATTCGAACCACAATTGATTCGAACATGGCTGCGACGATGTCTTGTCATGTATAGTGTTAACAAAGTTGTATGTTGATTCAATTTCATTATTTTCGACTGATCTGTTTGATTTAGACGTGACTTTGAATATATATATACACATACATATACCTATGGGGCTGTCCACGTCAATTCACCTAGGCTCGTGACCGCAACTTTTTTTATTTGCTTAATAACTTTTTCTATTGTTGGACTTGCTCTAAAACATTTTTTTAAATTTTTTCAGATTTTTGAAAAAATCCCTTTTTGAGTTATGATTATTTTTCGACCGAAAAAAAGGACCATTTTTAAAATCTTAAAAAATTCACAAAAATCGTATGATTAACGTAAAACAGTTTCCCGATCGCGAAAATGTGGGCCGAATTTTTCTTATATTTTTGTTACACGATCAAAACTTTTTTTAAAGCAAGTACAACAATAGAAAAAAATTATGAAGCAAATCAAAAAAGTTGCGGTCACGAGCCTAGGTGAATTGACGTGGACAGCCCCATATTCATTTTCAACTGGCATAACTCATACATCATTCTGCTGTTGTTTGACGTGCTCATTTTTGTTTTCAACATGCTAACAGAATAGTGTCGATGGCTCGTAATTCAAATCGTATAACTTTCTAGTAGCAAATGATTGAGAAGGTCAATTACTTCTGTGTACAACACAAATGATAATAAAAAGGGTAATTCATGTGCATAAGTACAGTAGGTAATTGTTTAATCATTTGACCAAAAAGTTTACCTTTTCTTATTAGCGGCCATTGTTTATTATTAATTTTCATATATTTAATTTGGTATAATTTCCGACTTCAACATTACTCAATTATGTGATTTCCGTAATTTTGAATAAAACTTGTGACGTTGAACTTCTAAGGATATTCTAAGCATGAGGTTCATCTTAAGGTTATAGGGTAGACTGGGTACGGTATCACTACACATTCATAGCAACAGTACGAAATTGTGTAGGGATTCGACAAAATTGTGTAGTAAATTCGTCGTATTTGTAAACTAATCCAATCTTATTTTACTAAAATGTGAGGTGATTTTATGACTCTGTGCATAAAACTTCCAACACATGTGTTGGAACCCTGCAAAAAATGTCCACAAGAAACCGGAAAGCGGCGTATACATTTGTTATACATTTCGGATACATTCCGGAAATTGATTTTTCGGATTGAATACGTTTTTGTCGGGATCGTATCCGGCCAAAGAATGGCTATCCGGATTGAATATGGTTCTTTCGGAGTTTGTACTCGGACGCCGAAATCCGTGAAATCGGCAATCCGTCCGTTTCATCCGCACTCTTTCCGGATGAAGAAAGGTGATCGAAATATATACTAATGTGTTCGGTTTGGTTTCAGCAGCGGCAATCGTGGGTTTCGCCACGAATCAGATTGTGTCCGGAACCAAATTAAATCCGTTTTTTATACGGGTGTATCCGCAAGGATACCGGGAGGGCGATGTGCCGAAGGTGATTTTACGTGGTTTTGAATACGGCTTCATCCGGTTTTCATCGGCAATCGATGCAATCCCCCCGTGATCCTGTTGTATCCGCAATTATTCCGGCAATACTTACGGAGAACAAGCGATTTCCAATTCGGCTGTATCCGGTTTCGATTCCATAATCGATTTCATCCGGCTTCCGCTCGGTTGTATCCGCAATTTTGCCGGAACAAAAACTTGCGTTCAAATTTCTTAAATAGTTGCGGATAGAATCGGACATCGGGCGGATTGCATCGGTAAGAGAATCGAAACCAGATAAGGCCGGATTGAGAATTGCTTGTACCACGTATACATTTCCGGCATAGTTGCGCATAAAATTGGATAGCGGGCGGATTCCATCGATTATAGAATCGAAACCGGATACGGCCGGATTGATAATTCTTTGAACGGCGTCAACATTGGCGGGACAGTTGCGGATACAAACGGATAGACTCGATTTTTGACCAACGGCAAGTGGTCGTTCCAGCAAAGTTGCGGATACAACCGGACAGCGGACGCATTACTTAGATTATTGAACCGAAACCGGATACGGCCGGATTGATAATTCCTTGAACCGCGTATATATCGGCGGGACAGTTGCGGATGCAAACGGATAGACTCGATTTTTGACCAACAGCAAGTGGTCGTTCCGGCAATATTGCGGATACAACCGGAAAGCGGGTACATTACTTAGATTATAGAATCAAAATCGGACACGGACGGATTGAATCGATTATCGAATTCGGCCTCATCCACTTGCTATTCGATAATTAATTGTACTCGCCCGTGATCCGGTTGTATCCGCAACTATTCCGGATAGAATTCAGATCGAAGTACAAGAGTTTCAGTTTTTTCAGGAAAGTAATTCCGGGTGAAATCCAGGCAAACCCGGATAAGACCCTCATAGTATTTTTTGACCGAATGGAGTGCGGATAGAGACCGGTAGAAACTCAGTCAGGCCTATCCGGATTTAATCCGTTTACGCAATTCAGATTTTCGCCGCTCGGGGGCATCATTCTCTCGGGAGTGAAGTACCACGGCTGCGAAATAAGACCTCGCGATGCTCGAGCCTATAAAGTATACTTACCTGCCACCGAAGGTTACTGTGCGAATAACACGGTTTCTGGAAGTCGAGGCTTTTTCATTGCTCTATTGGTCGAGCTGAACCCAACTACCCCCCCCCCCCTCCCCTCACCCACGCTCGGATAACACCGGGCATGTGTACGTATACAATCAGCTTCGCATTACCGGACACACTTGCGGATAAGACCGTATAGCACTTAAATCCTGAAATCCGTGCATCGTCCGTATCAAAGTGGATAGGATCTGGATAGAGCATCGCAGCCACGCATGCGGGACCATATTCGAATCAATCTCGGATTGAGCCGCATACAATACGGGTACGCCATTTTTCACGGCTCTTTCGGATAGAAAGGGATGAACCCCGATTCGCGTGACCGCGCATTATTCGGATAAGGCCGGATTCAGTTTGTTCAATTTTTTTGTTGGCAAATTCTAATTAAATTTCGATCTGGGCCGCAAACAGTTCGGGTTGGCCATTTTCCACCGCTTTTTCGGATAGAAACGGATGATCTCCGATTCGCGTGACCGGGCATTATTCGAATAAGACCGGATACAGTTTCCTGGAAAATTTTTGAGCAAATTCGAATAGAATTCCGAATTGGGCCGCAAACAGTACGGGTTGGCCATTTTTCACCGCTTTTTCGGATAGAAACGGATCAGAAATTCCTATCGGACATTTTTTGCAGGGAAGTTAACACAAACATTTTTTACAGTGTACATGTTCATGTATGGCGCTTCTCAGTGGCTCACCAATTTATTTTGCCTTTTCGAATCAATTTCGTGATTAGCACAGCAGGCCGTGGATGAGTCAGACAAAACTTTGAACTAACCTTAGAAATCTTAAGAATTTGGTGTTTGATTTTTCGCACACAATGCGTGACTGAAATTTTCGGCTGATGGACCATCATTTCTGTAGTTTGTGTCGAGGAAACGATGATGTGGTTAACCTATAACCTACCTCTCAATCATAAGGATCGCGGAGTCTATCAACATTTGTGACAGAAATAAAAACTGTTGATATCATAGCTCTAAATCCATAATCTTTGCTGTAACTCTCTATTTAAAAAAACTCACGACGGCCGTAGAAAAATGCACTCGCGGGCACAAACTATAGCAAAATAGCACAACTGACACGAAGTCGGCAGAATCAAGGCCGAAACAACTGATACGAAGTCAAAATATCTTACATGAAGTCGGCAGAATCATATCTTACATGAAGTTGGCAGTCCATATCGCAAAACGATAAATTGCCATCTACTTTTTATATACGGACTAGCATTGCACGCGCGCGCTTCGCGCGCGCCTCAATTCACCTTAATTGCCCTATTTTACACATTTTCTTATTTACTGTGTTCAGCTAACTTTGAAGTCTGACAGTTCTCAATTGACTTCAGACTGTACTTCAGACTCAGTTCTGACAGCTAGCAGTATTTTCGCCATTGGTCAGCTCAGGTTGGGTCAGGTCATGTTAGATTTCTGAGAAGGTAATGTTTTTCATAATTTTATTCAAATTTTCAAATATTTCTCCCTGACGGTTCTAACTCTGACGAATAATACCATCCTGACAAAAGCCGTAACAGTTCTCACTATCATCCCACTTCAGACTTAGTCCTGACAGCTGGCAGTATTTCACGCCATCAGTTAGGTTAGGTCAGATTCATATGAGATATTGATCGTTAGCGTCGCAAATTTTGCAATCGCAGGTTCTTTTTCCTATCGCAATCCCTGTTAGATTCATATGAGAGGTTAATCTTCAGCGTCGCAGATATTACTATCGCAGATTCTTCTTTGAATCGAAATATTCCTCTTAGATTCATATGAAAGGTTCATCGTCAGCGTTGCAGATTTCATCTCGTCAGCGTCGCAGATATTAGCATTGAAGATTCTTTTCCCTATTGCAATTCCTGTCAGGTTCACATGAGAGGTTAATCTTCAGCGTCAGCGTCAGCCACAGGTATTTCCATGGAAGATTCTTTTTCCTATTGCAATTTGTGTCCGATTCATGTGAGAGGTTTATCATCAGCGTTGCAGATTTGACCATCGCAGATTCTTTTCCCTGTTGCAATTCCCGCAGATTCTTTCTCTAATCGCTATTCCTGTTAGATTCATATGAGAGGTTAATCGTCAGCGTCACAGATTTTACCATCGCAGATTCTTTTACCTATTGCTATTCATGTTAGATCAATATGAAAGATCAATTGTCAGCGTTGCAGATTTTACCATCGCAAATTCTTTTCCCTATTGCAATTCCTGTTAGGTTCATCTGAGAGGTTAATCGTCAGCGTCGCAGATTTTACCGTCGCAGGTTCGTCTTCCTATCGCAATAATCCTGTTAGATTCATATGAGAGGTTGATAGATTTTACCATCGCAGATTGTATTTCGTATCGCAATTCCTGTCAGATTCATATGAGAGGTTTGTCGTCAGCGTTGCAGATTTTACCGTCGCAGGTTCTTTCTTCCATCGCGATTCCTGTTAGATTGATGTGATAGGTTAATCGTCAGCGTTGCAGATTTTACCGTCGCAGGTTCTTTTCCTATGTTGACCGTCAGCGTCGTAGATTTGACCATCACAGGTACTTTTTCCTATTGAAATTTCTGTTAGATTTATATGAGAGGTTAATCGTCAACGTCGCAGATTTTGCCATCGCAGATTTTTTTTCACATCGCAATTCCTGTTAGATTCATATGAAAGGTTAATCACCAGTGTCGCAGATTTTACCATCGCAGTTACCATGGCAGATTCTTTCTCGCATCGCAATTGCTGTTAGATTCATATCAGAGGTTAATCATCAGTGTCGCAGATTTTACCATCGCAGTTACCATGGCAGATTCTTTCTCGCATCGCAATTCCTGTTAGATTCATATGCGAGGTTGATCGTCAGCGTCGCAGATTTGACCATCGCAGATTATTTTCCCCTATATCGTAATTCCTGTTAGATTCATATGAGAGATTAATCGTCAGCGTCGCAGATTTTAAGATCACTGATTCTATTCCCATCGTCATTCCTGTACGATTTATATTACAGGTGACAGATTTTACCTTCGCAGATTCTATTTCGTATTGCAATTTCTCTTCGATCCATATGCGAGGTTACAGATTTTACAAGCACGGATTCTTTTCCCATCGCAATTCCTGTTCAATCCATATCACGCAGCTCCTTCTTTAGCTCGCATTTCCTGTTAGATTCAGATGAGAGGTTGATCGTCAGCGTCGCAGTCCTGTTTCATCCATATGAGAGGTTACAGATTTTACAATCACAGCTTCTTTTTCGCATGGCAATTCCTGTTCAATTCGTATGAGAGGTTAATCGTCAGCGTCGCAGATTTCCCGTATCCGTATTACTCAAGGTTCGCAGTTTCTTTATCACATCGCAGTTTATTTTTCTGATCGGTTAGGTCCGCAGTGACAGTTCTGACAGTTCAGCCGTAGGGTCACAGTGACAGTTGGCAGCTTTCAGCTCATTTCAGACGCACGTCCGACCCGCACAGCCAATCGCAGGGCGAATAAAACGGCGGCATCGAAAATCGAAAATCGACATCGAAATGCGAGAGCGCCGACTTCGGGCGCGAACATGAACTTTTTTAGAGAGGACTAGCATCGCACGCGCGCGCTGCGCGCGCGCCTCATTCCACGTTAATTGCCCTAATATATACGTTTATTTATTCCAACATTAATAGCAGTTTGCAGTTTATTTACAGTCAATCCTGGCAGTCAACGGTCCGCAGTTCTGCACAGCTCATCTCCCACCGATCATGGCCAATCTGAGCTCACTTCAGACTTATTTCTTACAGCTGACACTTCTGACCATTTCTCTTCACAGCTGACAATTCTGACAGTCTCAATTCTCAGTCTGTATGGCTAATATTATCAACGGTTAGCCATTGATCGAAGTTGCATCAACGTCATTTGATGAGATTGCCTTCACAACACAGATCTTTCACAGCTGTTAATCGTCAGCGTCGCAAAATTTTACCATCGCAGAATCTTTTTTCGCATCACGATTAGAGGTTACTCGTCAGCGTCGCAGATTTTACGATCGCACTCTTTTCCGCATTGCAATTTCTTCCAGAATGAATATGATATGATTATTACTTAATGGTACCTTCAATGACAGAACAATCGTCTCTAGATTAAGTCTCTTGGCTAACAACCACAGCAACTGGCTGGACTTTTTCAACCAGTCTTTTTACTCCTTCTGTAAGCGTGCAAGAGATGAAATTTTGGAATTCTCCTAAACTGTGGTCCACTTGCATTTTCTCTGTGATAATTTTACTTATCCTGTCATACTTTACTTTATTCTATTTTATGTTATGTTATTTTTGTATTTGATTTTAATTCATTATTCTTTTTTCTGTTATTCATACCCATGTCGCCACTGTACTACCTTGATATATGTAATAGGGGTTTTTGTCCCGTTAACTCAATGAATAAAAATAAATAAAATATGAATATGAATATGAATATGAATATGAATATGAATATGAATATGAATATGAGAGGTTAATCTGTCGCATCCCAATTTCTGTTGGATTCATATGAGAGGTTAATCGTCAGCGTCACAGATTCTTTACCGCATCGCAATTTCTTCCAGATTCATATGAGAGGTTAATCGTCAGCGTCGCTGATTCTTTTCCGCATTGCAATTTCTTCCAGAATGAATACGATGTGAATATGAATATGAGAGGTTAATCGTCAGCGTCGCAGATATAATTACCATCGCAGATTTTCTGTCGCATCGCAATTTCTGTTAGATTCATATGAGAGGTTAATCGTCAGCGTCGCAGATTCTTTTCCGCATTGCAATTTCTTCCAGAATGAATATGATATGAATATGAATATGAATGTGAATATGAGAGGTTAATCGTCAGCGTCGCAGATTCTTTTCCGCATCGCAATTTCTTCCAGATTCCATCAGTCAGATATTACCATCGCAGATTTTCTGTTGCACCGCAATTTCTCTTAGATTCATATGAGAGGTTATAATAATCAGCGTCGCAAATTCTTTTCCGCATCGCAATTTCTTCCAGATTCATATGAGAGGTTAATCGTCAGATATTACTATCGCAAATTTTTTGTCGCATCGCAATTTCTGTTAGATTCATATGAGAGGTCAATCGTCAGCGTCGCAGATTCTTTTCTGCATTGCAATTTCTTCGAGAATGAATATGATGTGAATATGAATATGAATATGAATATGAATATGAGAGGTTAATCGTCAGCGTCGCAGATATTACCATCGCAGATTTTCTGTTGCATCGCAATTTCTGTTAGATTCATATGAGAGGTTCATCGTCAGCGTCGCAGATTCTTTTCCGCATCGAAATTTCTTCCGGATTCATATGAGAGGTTAATCGTCAGCGTCGCAGATTTCACCATCGCAGATTCTTTTCCGCATTGCAATTTCTGTTAGATTCATATGAGAGGTTAATCGTCAGCGTCGCAGATTCTTTTCCGCATTGCAATTTCTTCCAGAATGAATATGATATGAATATGAATATGAATGTGAATATGCGAGGTTAATCGTCAGCGTCGCAGATATTACCATCGCAGATTTTCTGTTGCACTGCAATTTCTCTTAGATTCATATGAGAGGTTAATCATCAGCGTCGCAGATTCTTTTCCGCATCGCAATTTCTTCCAGATTCATATGAGAGGTTAATCGTCAGATATTACCATCGCAAATTTTTCGTCGCATCGCAATTTCTGTTAGATTCATATGAGAGGTCAATCGTCAGCGTCGCAGATTTCACCATCGCAGATTTTCTGTCGCATCGCAATTTCTGTTAGATTCATATGAGAGGTTAATCGGCAGCGTCGCAGATTCTTTTCCGCATCGCAATTTCTTCCAGATTCATATGAGATGTTAGTCGTCAGATATTACCATCGCAGATTTTCTGTCGCATCGCAATTTCTGTTGGATTCATATGAGAGGTTAATCGTCAGCGTCGCAGATTCTTTTCCGCATCGCAATTTCTTCCAGATTTATATGGGAGGTTAATCGTCAGCGTCGCGGATATCACCATCGCAGATTCTTTTCCGCTTTGCAATTTCTGTGAGATTCATATGAGAGGTTAATCGTCAGCGTCGCAGATTCTTTTCCGCATCGAAATTTCTTCCGGATTCATATGAGAGGTTAATCGTCAGCGTCGCAGATTTCACCATCGCAGATTCTTTTCCGCATTGCAATTTCTGTTAGATTCATATGAGAGGTTAATCGTCAGCGTCGCAGATTCTTTTCCGCATTGCAATTTCTTCCAGAATGAATATGATATGAATATGAATATGAATATGCGGAGGTTAATCGTCAGCGTCGCAGATATTACCATCGCAGATTTTCTGTCGCATCGCAATTTCTGTGAGATTCATATGAGAGGTTAATCGTCAGCGTCGCAGATTCTTTTCCGCATCGAAATTTCTTCCGGATTCATATGAGAGGTTAATCGTCAGCGTCGCAGATTTCACCATCGCAGATTCTTTTCCGCATTGCAATTTCTGTGAGATTCATATGAGAGGTTAATCGTCAGCGTCGCAGATATTACCATCGCAGATTTTCTGTCGCATCGCAATTTCTGTAATTTCTCCCCGCCGCGGATGATGTTAATCGTCAGCGTCGCAGATTCTTTTCCGCATCGCAATTTCTTCTAGATTCTGTCGCATCGCAATTTCTGTTAGATTCATATGAGAGGTTAATCGTCAGCGTCGCAGATTCTTTTCCGCATTGCAAGTTCTTCCTACCATCGCAGATTTTCTGTCGCATCGCAATTTCTGTTAGATTCATATGAGAGGTTAATCGTCAGCGTCGCAGATTCTTTTCCGCATCGCAATTTCTTCCAGATTCATATGGGAGGTTAATCGTCAGCGTCGCAGATTCTTTTCCGCATTGCAATTTCTTCCAGAATGAATATGATATGAATATGAATATGAATATGAGTAGGTTAATCGTCAGCGTCGCAGATATGACCATCGCAGATTTTCTGTCGCATCGCAATTTCTGTTGGATTCATGTGAGAGGTTAATCGGCAGCGTCGCAGATTCTTTTCCGCATCGCAATTTCTTCCAGATTCATATGAGAGGTTAATCGTCAGCGTCGCGGATAACACCATCGCCAGCGTCGCAGATTTCACCATCGCAGATTTTTTCCGCTTTGCAATTTCTGTGAGATTCATATGAGAGGTTAGTCGTCAGCGTCGCAAATATTACCATCGCAGATTTTCTGTCGCATCGCAATTTCTGTTAGATTCATGTGAGAGGTGTTAGATTCATGTGAGAGGTGTTAGATTCATGTGAGAGGTTAATCGGCAGCGTCGCAGATTCTTTTCCGTATTGCAATTTCTTCCTACCATCGCAGATTTTCTGTCGCATCGCAATTTCTGTTAGATTCATATGAGAGGTTAATCGTCAGCGTCGCAGATTCTTTTCCGCATTGCAATTTCTTCCAGAATGAATATGATATGAATATGAATATGAATATGAGGAGGTTAATCGTCAGCGTCGCAGATATTACCATCGCAGATTTTCTGTCGCATCGCAATTTCTGTTGGATTCATGTGAGAGGTTAATCGGCAGCGTCGCAGATTCTTTTCCGCATCGCAATTTCTTCCAGATTCATATGAAAGGTTAATCGTCAGCGTCGCAGATTCTTTTCCTCATCGCAATTTCTTCGTCGCAGGTTAAATCCAAAGTGTAGGTTATTCTTTTGATCGGTTAGGTCAGGTTCGCAGTGACAGTTTTGACAGTTCAGCCGTAGGGTTGCAGTGACAGTTCAGCTCTCAGCTCACCTCGGACCGTAGTCGAGTCACGCAGCCAATCGCAGGGCGAATAAAACGTTCGATTTCGATCATCATTGCGACCGAAGCGAGACATTTGCGACCGAAGCGAGACATATTTCGACAGGATCGCAAACATCGACCGTCGGCGGCGTTCGGGCGCGAACATGAACTTTTTTAGAGAGGATTTTTATATACGGAAAACAATAAACTTTCATACTTCCCATGCCCACCATATTTATCCACCCCGCGACTGCAACAATTAAAACGTTACATCCACGATTTGTCTCCTGTACTTTCTAAAGACACCCAAAATAGAAGCATTTTCAATGCTAACTGATGCCGATTCCTTAATATGTATGTAAATTCCGGAAGTCATTACCGCTCACGTTCCACGCTCCTTCTATTTGATAGGCTGCAGAACCGGCGCCGAAGATAAAGCTTCTAGGAAAACTGCCACGCACTTTGCCGTCCGTAAACCTAGTATAAAATTCCTCACATTGACACAGGTATCGGAACCAATCCATATATAATTTCAAGACCACTTACGTGCCAAAGATTAGGCAACCGCTGATGATTATCCAGAACTGTTTCATTATGGAATTTTTTAACAGATTCCAATAATTGGCAGTACTGCTCAGTTATCTAGCCCAACTTGATCAACAACGTTCTCATACAATATTCAACGTCAAAGTTCGGTAAGTAGTCCTTTTATACTGTTATCGAAGACCGCTGAACTCCGTCTGAAAGTTGTTCTCATTTAATGTGTGGGTTCACCAGGGTCCAGTCAAACTTCTCATTCATCCGATGATATTCACATATATATATCATGCTGACTGTATAAACAGCGATTTTCTGTCAAACTTATTGTTAGGCAAAAATTTGACCATGAAATTTGACGAACGAAGCAATTTTCCAACGCCAGTGTATTCGTACGATGGAAGGAACTCTACTACACACCAGGAAGCTGACGTACTTTGGAGTTTATAGATTCTGCCGGAATAATCGTAGTCTACGCCTACAAGGCCAAATTTTATTTCGGGGAATATGAAAAAATAGACCTGAGGATAAAAGAGACAACATAGATACACTTCGATCCAAAAATTCTTGTGATCCTTTAATTCTCCTACACCAATGCTCAGATTACATTCGGCTTTTTTAACGGCTGCTACAATAGTGCTGATAGGTAATTTTGAACGCAAAAAACATCAAATTGAACGAATCGAGGCAAACCAGGTTGATGTGAATAGATTCTTTTACCTAGGAAATACAAACCATTGATACAACGGTTCAGAAGAAAATGCTGGGAGAATATCAGAGAAATAATAGGAAGTAAAGAAGAGGTAGCAAAGTGGTAAAAAGAGTGAGGAGAATTCTTCACAGAAAAAGGCATGAAAGACCAGAAAGCAAGCCTGCACTGGTGGAGGGGAATTGAAGTACAGAGTCAAAACAATTCGTCGAAGAAACAGAGAAAGAAGAAAGATGAGACAAGGTCATTGAATGATGGAAAGGAAATGCATACTGGAGTACTTGAGAAAAGGATTGAAATTTAGGAGGCAAGTGTGGCGAAAGGGAAGAGACATGGAAGCATGTATGGAAAGATGCACGTATGATCACGGCACAGAGCTGAAAGTGAGTTGGGCCAAAGTGCAATATGATCGACGTCCTTAGGTGAGGACGGTGAAGGCAAAGGTCTGCGATGCGTAAGAAAAAATGAGGACGAAGAGGAGCGTAAACAGGTGTGAACGAATAGCAGAACAGCCGAAACATAGAAGGAACCGAGGGTCACGGGGAGGGGGAGAAATTTACTTCAAACCAAAAAAATTATTGTGTCACTCAAATCCTCAGGTAATTACACCTCGTTAAAACTTTGAACGATTAAAATGTTGAAAACATTTCCCATAAGCTGCACAGGATTATATTCTAAATCGACAGATGACAAGGAGCTGTTGAATCCAAGAGAAATCGGTGATATTTCGGTTTGTTATTATAAATATCATAATGGTAGTTCGATTTTCCGAGTAAAATAGTAATGTCATCTTATTGACTCCGCAATACAAAATTATACAATCGCAACATAAAATGTTGTATTGAACCGAAAGATATTTGGCTAAAAAATCAATATACACTTCAACAAATACACTTCTGGGTTGTTTCCGATACTCCACCTCACCCCATCGGCCCCTGCTGCCTTATTGAGAATTTCTGCGACGGATGCTACAGCGTAAACGAATTCGGATACTAAGTCGTAAACTACGTCGTAGACTACGGCTCAAACGACGTCGGAAACCACGGCGGAAACTACACCGGAATTTGGGATGGTAGTTCACTACGTAGTATACTACGTAACTTACGCCGCAGTTTACTACGTAGTTTACTACGTAGCCTACACCGCAGTTTACTACGTAGTTTACTACGTCGTTTATGACGTCACTTATGATGTATGTATGATCGTACGTTCAATTAGCTATTTAGCTCGAATCATCAGCTAGTTGGCTGGTAAAAGTTATGAAATGAGTTTACTTACGTATTTAGTTATTATTTATAATCAATTTGAATGTTTTAAGGAATATACATATATTCCCTCCGTCAGACCTCCGTCAGACCTCCGTCCACTGTACCACATTGAAGTCGAGAACGATTCCGGTTTAGGGATGAGCATCGAATGTCGATATATCGAAAATATCGATATTTTATTTGCGATATTCGATATTTTTATATCGACATTACCGTTTCGATAATATCGGAAAAATATCGATATTTGCGTTGTGATATCAATATTCCAACGATTGGCTGTAACGCATTTCCAAGACTTCTCCAACTTCTGACCTTCAAACTTTCGAGGTTAATTAATTGTACCGGTATGACAACGTATTACGATGCGCGTCGAGAATAATTCCTTTTTTGAAATAGTCTTTTGTACAATTATCTTTTAGGATGTTGATAATGAAGTTCAATGACTGTTTGCACCTTTATTTTTCCAGTATGACTAATAATGTTCATGGGTTGTGTAATTTTATTCAAATTGGTGGTGAAAAATATCGATATTAGCAAAAATATCGATATTAACAAATATCGATATTTTGTTTCCGATATTATCGCAATATCGATACTTGTCTTTTGATATATCATTTGATAGTAATATCGATATTTTTCTTTCGATGCTCATCCCTATTCCGGTTGTGTAATGACGCGTAAGTGTAGCCAACACGGTGCAAATTTACTTGTGAGAACCTTAAGGACTGCCAACCATCTGTCGGCGCGTTACGGTACTCGATACGTATGCAGCGTGTATAGGAATATGGCGGACACCCTAGCTGTACGGTAACCCGTTGTGTGGTACCGTAACGCACCGATAGATGGTTGGCTGTCTTTATGGTTCTCAAGAGTAAATTTGCACCGTGTTGGCTAACACTAACGCATTACCACACGGTCGGAATCCTCCTCGACTTCAAAGTCGTATAGTGGCGGAGGTCAACGGGAACAAATGTAGTTCCATTGATAACAGTCATATGAATTATGAATATGAATGTTGAATATATATTTCTGATAACAACTGTATTGATTATAAACATAAAACAATGAGTCAACTCAATTCGTAAGTTTTACCAGCCAACGACTGCTGATGATTCGAGCTAAATATCTAGTTAAACGTACGATCATACATACATCGTGAGTAACGTCGTAAACTACGTATTAAACAACGTAGTAAACCACGGCGTAAGCTACGTAGTAAACAATGTAGTAACCTGCAGCGTAAGCTACGTAGTATAGTACGTACCCAATAAACTACCATCCCAAATTCCGGTGTAATTTCCGACGTGGTTTCCGACATTGCTTGAGCCGTATTCTACGACGTAGTTTACAACGTAGTATCCGAATTCGTTTAATCTGTAGTATCCGTCGTGGGAATTTTCAATAGGTTGAAGAATATGAAGAAATGTTCAACATTCAACATTCGAATTCAGTTGAAGGTCCGTTGTCCTATGTTTGTCCAATTTTGCGACAGCAATGATGTAAAAAAAAATCAATTCAGTTCTGCGTGCGTATAACAGTATAATCGAGTAATGTAAATCAGACAAGTTCAGTTACTGAAGTTCTCAATTGGTCGAGTGACCATTAAGTTTCACATACCCGAATCACCTTCGCGAAGTCCGACAATGGCACAACACCGAGGAGCTTCGAAGTGGAGAGAGAAGACTGTCGAATGGGACGAAATTAGGCACAAGTTTATTGTGGAAAATGCGATCGGTTTTGACCAGCCGAAGTAGCGATGGACGAGTTGCCTGCGATCGCAGAGGTAATTATTGTATTCGTAGGTTGTCAATAAGATAGCCGAACGCAGTGGCGAGGACGGACTACGTCCACTCAGATAAAAAAATTTATTTATTTGTTATCATTACAAACCCAACAGGCGAACCCAGCAAGGGCGACAGCAACAAAGCGTACAATACATTAAAAAAGTCAAACATATAAAAAGAGAAGTGAAAAATACATAGAACTAAGATGAGGAAACTTAAGACGCAAAAAAGTGTGCGCAGGCTACAGTATGAAAGGACGTAAGACTCAAAAAGCCAGGGTCGCAGGATAGAGGCAGACTACTAAAGTTGCTGCAGATCATTGCGTCATACTTGGCCCTAGTTCGGTAACGGATAGGAATTCCTTATAGTGGATGCCCTGTTGATGCCTGGAATGATGCCTCTTTTTAATTCGGGATGCCTCAACAATTTTCTACACGGATAATAACCTGGCGTGTCGCGATAATATCTTTTTCCCGATGATGGAGAACGCCGCCCTCGATCGATGAGAAAAACTTCAATACTTCACCTTCGAATTAAGAGCATAAAATTCCGACCACCTTCATCCCAAAATATCTTTGTTTCACGCAACAATAACAACGAAATCCTTATTCCTAACTAAAATGGTAATGGCCGCGACGACAGTTGACAGCGGCAATCACCATTTCACGTAGGAACAAGGATGTTGCCATTATTGTTGCGTGAAACAAAGATATTTTGGGATGTAGGTGTTCAGAATTTCATGCGGAATTGCACTATATCATCTTCTATTTTCAGTTCCTTCATTATCAGTGCAAATAGGTGACGCGGCTACTTGGTTTGTAAAGACTGACTACAGCATGCTCTTAAGAAAAAAGTCCTCAGATCTTCAGGACACCTTGATTTCTATGTTGGACGAGGTGAGAGTACTATCGCATTCGGGATGATCAAATGACGATCCCACTTAATCGTCATCGAGATCGTCATCAACGTTTCTTTATCATCATCGATGATGGGTGAAATTTCTCGAAGGTATAAAACTTTAGGACACGTCGACAAATATAGATATTCGCAAGAACGTGTAAATGCTTCTTCGAAAGGATAATATAGGAATGGCCGGTGGATGGGGGATAATTACAATGAGATATACCAATTCGAGTTGATATTATTGATTCGCATTCATGGGTTACAGTGTGCACATATATCGATACCTGTATGTTATCTCCGAAGTAATGCGAGAAATGTCTTACACTAGCCAAATTCGATCGAACGTGTTTTATACCATGAATGAATTACCGTGGAAACACTATCATACGTTTCTTATCTTCCAATATCGAATTGTACAGGTGCGCGCTGACGGCCTCACCTGCAGCGATTGCTCCAGCCTTGAAAGGTAATATTTCTTCTGCGAGGTCGAAGTTGACTGCAGCTCGTGATATCATTGCACCAAAAATTTTGCTGTAGAGGACATCGAGATCGGCACTCAGTTTGCTCCAAAAGATTATGGATGAATTCCCACTCAGCTCCGAAAGAGCTGTTAAAACAGGTTCGAGGTCGAGAGTTTTGCGGATGGCATTAATTTCAGTCACTGTTTTAAGATAAGTTTCTGTCTTGGACCTGGCCATGTTGGGTGCTTTACACAAGGTGACAACGAAATCGTTGAACCGTCTCACAAAATTTTTCTGAACAGCATCATCTTGAGAATTAGATGGCAAGGCTGCGAAATACGCGTCGTATCCCATCAGCAAATATGCGAGATATCTTTTTTCCGTGTCATCGATCGACAGGTCGATGGCTAGCTGACGACAGGCGCTCACCGGGGCAGATTTTTTTACGATCGGGACTCGCGGTCTTCCTTAGTTTCGTTCGATTGGATGATGATTCAGTACAGAGGAACGGTACTCTGAGGCTGTATACTTCTCACTTTGAAAGACTGGTCAAGCGAAATTGTTATTTTATATCAATTACCAAGTCGTGTAACTATTATCAAAAGGTCACTGATCCCAACGTTCTATTGGAGAATTTATTTGAACCACACAACGTCAGGGTACCGGTCATGTAACCCGGGCGCTGACGGCATGGTAACGGCGGAATAATCAGCTGACGCCTTGTCGGAAAATACTCACAAATTACTTAAAAAATTCTACTAAATTAACCGTGCACTTTCTCCCATACTTTTCCTATTGAATCTGATGATCAATTTTCCGTGCTACAAATTGGTAATTTCATTTCCTTGATTGACTCAGTAGGATTTGAGTAAGAGCCGGCGAAAATCGGTTGGGCGCAAATCTTCGATTGTTTTCCATTAATCACTAATCTCGCCTTAAAATTGGCGAGGATACATTTTGATATGATCATAAGGGGACCTTTAGCTATCGATTGGTGTGACTTTTATGCCCTGAAACGAAATTTCCTATACACCATGTAAAAAAAGTCTAGATTAGTATAGAGCCTCTATACTATAGAGGCATCGAAAATCGAGCTCTTCAAGCAGGTGCACAAAAATCTTATTGTACACCCCGTACGTCCGTGTTCGACAAATGATCTGGCAATGGGCGAAATTAATGTGACGTCACAGCATAACTGGTTAGAAATACAGCATACTTATGTAATCTTCAGTGCAAGTGAATATTTTCAGACTTATAATACGTACTCATCGTTTCGGACTCGAATTCTGTCTTCTGACTCCCGGACTCCTTCAATTTTGATGACCATATCACAGAATCTTTGCCAAATTTTGTGCATCTTATTACACGTTCTCATACATCTCATACATCATCAATTGGCACCGTGGCTGAGCCACGAATTTTCTCCCTGTACTTCGTCCGTTTTGTCTTTTTTGTGTTCCATGAAGGTCCCACGAAAAGCTAGGGAACTAAACGGTCCACCCGGCCAGAGCCCCGCATGGCCGGGTAAGGCTGCTTACAATGGGGGGTCGCCCGGTACCCCAAGGGCATCATTACGGCACTGTACCCCAGTACCTTTCAGCCTCGGCACGATGACTCCCATCTCGGCGTAAGGGAGTTGGTCCGCGGCCGGGGCCTTCAGTCTCCTGAACCGGTTTTTACGCCGGACGGGTCCTTTATAGCCACCGACTAACCCGGGTGTCCCCAGTACCCGGCCCGGTGCACTGGCTGCCCAGGCCCCCGAGCCATGGTTGTCTGGATCTTCCCGGGCCGTCCTCCTATCCGCCACCTGGAGACGCGCTCGGTAGGGGATCAACCTGTCCCCCCGCCCCTCGAAAGGCAGGGGGCTTCCGAGCATATCCTGTTTGTTATCAGTTATGTATTCCAAAGAATTCCGCGCAAAACACTGAAAGTGATTAAACCGCAGTTCACTACTTTGCACAGCAGTTCCTATCTCCACGTTTATGTGCATCTCATGTCGCGTCGAAGTGACTTTCAATGCCGTTTCCTTAATGAATATTTTTTACGGCACAGGCATTAAAACGGCATTTGACGGCATGGAAAGAGACGTTTCAAAGATGTCATTAATACAGGGTGATTGGGAATTCGTGACGAATCTTTCAGGGTCATTCTTAGGTTTTCAGTGTGCCACTTTACGCATCGAAAACAGGCATAAAAAATATTGTAGGGGCGCCCGCGTTAAGTAACTGTTCGGCAAGGATTACACTTTTTGCACGAGCCGACGGCTTTGCGTCCGGATCGCCAGGCACACCAGCGACTCGTACCAAAACCATCACCTTGCCCTACAAAGCGTCACTTTACGCGCATGCCACATAAATATCTAGTATCGGGCTCACGCGTATACAAGGTAAGTGTTCGGCAGGTTCTGATGTTTTTCGGACGCCCCTCTCCCCCCGTCATCTGAGAAACTCCACAACCTGAAATTTCGTAAGCCGCCGGCCCTGATACAATTCATCGAATTTCGACGACGAAAATATCCCAAAGGCACATGATTTCTCCAGCCGCACATTTGGTGGCCAATATAGTATATTTTTTATTCGTTAATAATAATCGGGGAAGATTGCATCGTGTACTGATTCAGCGGTGTGCCAGACTAGCTTGTTGTTTCAATATGAGAATATGCATACAGGGCCGGCGATCCCCATATGAGTCAGTCCACGTCAAACCGGACAAAAACGGGTGCAATTTTTTCACACGTTCTTTGCAAGAAATGAATGCAGCAAACAATTTTTCTGAATTTATAATGAAAGAAATAATACATTTTCACAAGCTCAATCCTAAGGAATTGCCACTCAACTTCTTTGTGGTGTCTCTTGTCGTATGGTGTTTTCTTATGGCACAGTCCAGGTCTTGATTGTTGACGTATAGTTAAATCCGTTGAAGAAAACCAACGTGAAGTAGGAAACTGTGGTTCCTGGTTTCAGCGGAGGCCTGGTCATCCGGTAAACCCATATACCGTCTGTTTTGTTCCGTACGTATGCCGCCACCTGCACAGGCCCGTCATTTCGACGAGCTGAGACATTTTGTTAGGTCAAAATTTCGTCGAAAAGTGACGAGCGCAATGGCCAATTAAATCATTTCTATGTCTTACCTTGAATCGGCATGTTTATTTTTGCATAAAAATCGAACCCCGTAATGTGAGAATTATTCGGGAATGTTACTTGGAATCCATAAAACCACGGTCCGATACTAGATTCTGGAAAGAAACCCTCAACACCCACGAAAATAATCGTAGTGGATACCGCAGCAAGGAAAACAACTATTTTCATCGTTGAATTTTGTCGAGTATATCACGTATAGACTGATGAAGAAAATACAGAGTTAAGAGGCAACTAGTTTGCGTTGATTCAGTGGAGTGGCGAAGGCACCAAAATGGAGCAGCTTTTATACAAAAAGTGTGTGGATGCGTGGGGGAGTTTGGAATCCACGAGAATCGAACGTCGACACGTATTGGTCAGTGATACCGTTCGTAGAGCCAATAGGATGTGCGGTTGTTCGAAATCTATCATGGTCAATGATAACTGCTCGTAGACCAATTAGGAGGTCCGAAATTGCACGAGAAACAGCCGTTAACACGTAGTGGATAACAATAGCTGCTCGCAGAATCGAGTGATAGGTTAGGTGTGGTGAGGATCCGGTTGTTGGGCAATTTGCACGACCCGATGCGTTTATGATCACGAAATGAACTCTGGTTTGTTGTATAAAACAAATACAAAAGCCTGGAACTCAAGTCCGTCCTGTTCATCTTCATGAGCGTGGACCCCAGCTGGTGGGATGGCCCTCGGAAGAGGGCCCTCGTGTGAGCCATGCCTGGTGTGACGGTCCAGAGGTCGACGAAGCGACTCTCCGCCCGTTCCTTAGATAGGCTCCTTGTGAGCCCTGCTGTTATGCCCGTTAGGCAGTCCTCGTCGCATTCTCTGCGAGAGGCTCCTTCCCTGGCCAAGTTGTGCGCTAGCTCGTTGCCCCGGATGCCGCTGTGTCCCGGCACCCAGAGCAGCTTGAAGTGGTTCGCACGCGCTAGCCTTGTCAGAAGTTCGACGCAGTCCCATACCAGCCCGGATCTTATGACGCAAGCGTCCAACGAGCTGACTGCGGCACGGCTGTCGCTGCATATATGTAGATGTGCTTGCCTCTGTAGCCCCTCGCCAGGATGAACCTGACGCAGGCCTTTATGGCAAACACCTCAGCTTGTAGGACTGTGGCCGTGGGCCCCAGGGCTAGCGAGGTGCTTACCCTGGGTCCCTCGCACCAAATGCCGGCCCCAGTCCCAGTGTTCGTTTTGGAGCCGTCTGTGTACCAGACGAGTCCTTGTGGCGAGAGAATCCTGTCCCGGTCTGCTTCCCAGGATTCCCTGTCAGGGTATGCCACATTGAAGTTGCGGCCGAATAGATATCTGTTGGGACACCGGTCCCCCCCCTTGGGCCAGGGTTGCCAGGGGCACCCCCACCTCCCGGAGTAACACCGTGGTTCCCACGCCCGTTCTTCTCCAGAGTCCTAGGTACCATAGGCGTAGTGCCGCCCTCCAGGCCTCCTCTAATATCGTGATATGTGGTGGCGGCAGGTTCATCAGGGCTTCCATGGCAAGTCCGGGTGTTGTTCTGAGAGCCCCAGTTATGCCAAGCAGCGCCATCCTGTATATCCGGTCGTATATCCTCCGGGGTGTGACCCTGCCCATAGCAGGCCACCACACTAGGGAGGCGTATGATAGTTGGGGTAGCATGATGGCTGTGAATAGCCATCGAACCACCTTTGGTTGGAGTCCCCAGGTTTGGCCCACCATCCTTCTACAAGCCCAGTAAGTGGCCGTGGCCTTCTGTACCTGCTTGTTGATGTGGGCCCTCCATGTTAATTTGGTGTCCAGGGTGACTCCTAGGTAGCGCACCTCTGTAGATAGAGCCAGCCTCGATCCGAAGATTTCCACCGGCTCTAACGCGAGGTTGCGTTTCTTGGTAAAGAGCACGATTTCAGTTTTGCTGGAATTAATTCTCAGCGCCTGAGCGGTGCACCAGTTCTGTACGAGGACAAGAGCTCTTTGCATCTTGCCTCTCATGGTTGGTAGGTGGTCGCCCGCGACGATAAGAGCCACGTCGTCGGCGTAGCCCACCGTTGTCACCCCCATCCCGTTGAGCTCCACCAGGAGCCCGTCTACGACTAGGGTCCACAACAGAGGTGATAGCACACCTCCCTGCGGGCACCCCCTGCCGACGAGAGCCCTGGCCTTGGTGCCCCCGAGACTGGCGGTGACGACCCTGGTTTGCAGCATCTCCCTGATCCAGTCGACAACCGTGGCGTTGATGCCGAACCTGGAAGCCGCTCCACAGATCGCATCGAAGGAGGTGTTATCAAACGCCTTCTCAACGACCATGAACACGCAGAGTGCTGCTTTTTTGCGGAGAAGCGGCCCTTCCACCTCACGCACGAGGTGGTGGAGGGTCGTTTCCGTGGAATTGCCGGTTTGATAGGCGTGCTGTGATTGGGAGAGTGGTCGTTCGAACAGTGCTTCGTCTCTTATGTATCTGTCCACCAGTCGCTCAAGTGTCTTCAGTAGAAACGACATGAGGCTGATTGGCCTCCAAGATTTAGCGCGGTCGTAGCAGCCTTTGCCCGGTTTGGGTATAAAGACCACCCTGACCTCCCGCCAGTTCTCGGGTATGTACCCGCCCTGAAGATGTGGATTAGTCTTGCGACCAGGATCGCCCCGCCCTCTTGGAGGAGGGCCGGGAAAATCCCGTCCACACCAGGTCTCTTGAACTTGTCAAAGGACTTGACGGCCCAACTGATTCTGTCCTGCGTGACAATCTCAGCTGCTGTGCCCCAGTCCCCTGGTCCCCGCCTGTCCGGGCCCGCTCTCTCGAGCGGTCACAAATCTGTAGGCACGGACCCCGGGAAGTGGACCTCCAGCATGTGGGAAAGGATGCCTGAATGGCTTTCGGTCATGCTACCGTTTGGAAATATGAGTCCATCCAGCTTAGTCGGAGGGCCAGCTGAGAAGACCCTGCGAAGCCTGGCCACTAGGGGTAGGGCCTCGGTCTCGTCGCAGAATCCTCTCCAGGCCTCTGTTTTTGATTTGTTGATCAGCTTCTTGTACTCCTTCTGCGCTGCTCTGTAAGCTGCCCAGTCAGGAGCTAGTTTGGTCTTAAGGGCTCTGTTCAGGAGTTTCCGGGATCTGGATCTGAATCTGTCCAGATCCCCGTTCGACCACGGAACCTTAGTGCTATCAATCTTCTGCTTAGCGGGGCACGAAGCCTCGTAAGCTTGTGTGATTGAGGATTGTAGGTGAGTTACCTCGGTCTCCACCATGTCAGTGCTCCTCAGGCGGCTGCAAGGACCCCTGAGCCTCCATTGTAGCTCCTCCCTGTAGGAGTACCAGTCTGTGGCCCTGGAGTTCCTGTACTCTCCCCTTGGTTCCTCCGCAGCAGTCGCTACCAAGGAGAACGAGATTCGCCTGTGGTCTGAGAGGGAATCTTCTTCCTGCACTCGCCAGTCCCCTATCAGGTTCGCTAGCTTGGAGCTACAGAGTGTTAGGTCGATCACCTCCTGTCTGCGGGAGGTGACGAATGTGGGTTTCGACCCCTTGTTCAGGATGTCGAGGTCCGTTGTTGTCAGGTAGTCCAGCAGTGCCGCACCCCTGTCGTTAATGTCGGAGCTGCCCCAGACGATGTGATGCGAGTTACGTCGCAGCCTATCACTAGATGCAGCTTTTTGTCGGCGCAGTATCTGACCAGTGCTCTGAGTTCCTCCATGGGCGGTGGATCCTCAGAGTCGTAGGGGAGGTAGGCCGAGCAGACGACCAGCTCGATTGTACCGCCCCTCGCCCTCCCCACCCTGATCCTGGCTGCTGCTAGGTCTCTGCTACAGAACTCTCTAAATTTGAATCAGTGAATAGTCACTGATCATCAGCGAATAGTCACTGATGCCTCCAGTTATAAGTATGCAACTGGAAATCAGTGAAAAGTCACTGATTTATCCAGTGAATTTGAATCACTGATTCAAATAGTGAAATTTTTACTGATTGAATCAGCTAAAATTATTGGTTCTTATATATATGTATATTTAATCCGGTTGAAGATATTCTCGAAACGGAAAGACAATATGGTATATTCGACACATTTTTGATTCGCGAGTCTATATTGCAAGTAAAGAAAAAACAGACTCCTAACGCAGATGAAACTTCTCCGTCTCGCATCTCGTCGGAGCGAGCCAAGACTGGACGCAGTGAAAAAACCTAACCTACCAAAAGTATAAGGAATTCAATGTAAGACAGTGAACCGCAATATTCACACAATTCATTGATTATTTGCAACTAACAAGCCAAATTGTGAAGAATTTTATAAATCCGCATGTGTACTTACGTTATGATTTTTACTGAACAGTTCACGTGGTTGAACCGACGCCCAAATCAGCACACAACATATGAACGCGAACGATTTGGCGGTTAGTAGGCAGCTCCATGGCGGTTAGAGACTCGGCGTACGCGGCGCCCCTAGCGTTCGTCACAAAAGTCACTGACGAAACAGTGAAGTTATGCACTGGTTCAGCAGTGGTAAAATCACTACTGAAATGGACTTCACTGATACTCCAGTGAAAAAGGGTTCAAGTCACTGTTTCTGCAGTGAAATACCAAGTCACTGATTCAATTAGTGAAATTTTCACTGATTCAAATTTAGAGAGAACTGATTCAGTTTCAGAGCGCAGAGCTTGTTGTTGATGTAAACGGCTACCCTGGGGCCCGGGCCTTGGCTCCTTCCTCGCACACGTACGCCGTTCCTTCTGTCCAGGCCTAGAACAAATCCCCTGTTAATCCAAGGTTCTTGTATAAGCGATATATCTGTTTGCTCCACTGCCAGGCTGCGGCTATGGATAGCCGAAGCCGTTTTGCAGTGTTGCAAGTTGATCTGCGAAAATGATATGCAACTCGCGGCCATGGGGGTCGCTTGTCTTTACCTTCGCGTTTATTGGGGTTTGGGTGAGACTGGTTACCTTGTTACCTTGGTACTACCTTAGCCTCACCGTCTCCCTTGTCCGGCGGGGGCCCCTCCTGCTGGTGCCCCTGCGGCGTCGTCCTCGGTGTAGGGGCTGTGCAGGTGAGGGTCCTCTGGACGCCCGCCCGCAAGCTCTCCTGTCCGGCTCTGCTGGTCGAGGAGGCCCTGTACGGTCTGCCTCTGGACCTTTGGTGTCTGCCACCCCTCCCATGCGGACTCTTCGGTCCCTGGTGCCCTAGGTTTGCACCCTGAGCCCCTGAGCCCGGGGTCGCCTGGGGAGGTGCTTCTGCCGGCAGCCCTGCGACCGCGCCTGGTTCGGCCACGGCTTCCTGGAGCCTAGTCGCCGTTGGTGGCTCCGGAGCTCCTTCTTGGGCCGTCTCTGTCCCTCGCTCCCCAGGGTCGGGGGTCCCCTGGCCCCTCCCCGTGCCTAGGTGGCCCTCCTTGAAGGAGATCCGCCCGAGGCCGTAGTGAGCCTGGAGCCCCTTGCCCCTTAGGACGTCTCTTGACTGGGCGTCGACGCCCACCACCAGATGGACCGATGTGGGTCCGGCGTTGCGGCCCCAGACCCTCCATAGGTGGGTTTGTAGGCCCGCGTTCTGACGCTGTAGCCTCTTGAGCATGACGTCTGTCTCCGCCGGTGGACCGGGGACGAACGACATCATTCTGGTAAGCTTGGGTAGCTGATCGCTCTCCAGGAGACGAAGAGCGGCATCCGCCCAAGGCACCAGTGTTGGCACGATGGTCCTGAGCCAGGCCAGCGCACTCGTGTCGGAGCACGTAACCCAGAGGACCCCCTGGCCGCACCGGTACTGCTCGAAGCATGGCACAGCCGCCCCTTCTGGGATGGCGTCCATCGCCTCGCACAGCGCCTGCACCACCAGGTTTCCCTGACCCTCGCCCAGAGTGACTTCAGGGTAGTCCGCAGGTGCGATAGTCACCCTCTTACTCCCCTTGGCCGCCTCCCGGTAGCTGGGCATGTTTTCTCCTCGGCCCCGCTTGGGGGCCGAGAACTTCTCCGGAGGTGTGCTGTCGGATGCTCCTGGCCTTTTCAGCCCCGAGGCCCCTGACGCCACCGGAGTGGAGTTTTGTCGCTGCCCCTCGTTGGGTTGCCCACTTGCTGAGCCTCCCGACTTAGGGTGCGCTTGTTCGCTGGGGTTGGCTGAGAGGGTCCCGGACGCCGGCCTGGCCTTCCGAGCCGTCTTTTTCGCCGCTCTACTGCGATTTCTCCTCTTTCCTTCGCCAGTCGTGGATTCAGTCGGCCCGACTTGCGTTGAGCCTACCGCCTCCCAGACCGTTACCGGCGTCGAGACCACCAGGTTGCGGTGAGCCAAGTCGACAAGCGTCTCCTCGGCCCCCGAATCGACCCCGGACCGACGTCCATTGTCACCGCTGAGCCAGCCTCGTTCAAGGCCGCGTCAGCGGGTTCTCCCTGTACTTCGTCCGTTTTGTCTTTTTTGTGTTCCATGAAGGTCCCACGAAAAGCTAGGGAACTAAACGGTCCGCCCGGCCAGAGCCCCGCATGGCCGGGTAAGGCTGCTTACAATGGGGGGTCGCCCGGTACCCCAAGGGCATCATTACGGCACTGTACCCCAGTACCTTTCAGCCTCGGCACGATGGCTCCCACCTCGGCGTAAGGGAGCTGGTCCGCGGCCGGGGCCTTCAGTCTCCTGAACCGGTTTTTACGCCGGACGGGTCCTTTATAGCCACCGACTAAAGCCCGTGACACAAGAAAAGCCGTGAGCCGTGTGCGGCATCACCTACAGGCGTTACGGCAGCGGCCCGACCACTCACACAGAGCGCGGACCAATCACGTACGCGTGTGAGTGTACGGACGACCTGTAGGTGATGCCGCACACGGCTCACCTGTGCCACGGGTGTCCCCAGTACCCGGCCCGGTGCACTGGCTGCCCAGGCCCCCGAGCCATGGTTGTCTGGATCTTCCCGGGCCGTCCTCCTATCCGCCACCTGGAGACGCGCTCGGTAGGGGATCAACCTGTCCCCCCGCCCCTCGAAAGGTAGGGGGCTTCCGAGCATATCCTGTTTGTTATCAGTTATGTATTCCAAAGAATTCCGCGCAAAACACTGAAAGTGATTAAACCGCAGTTTACTACTTTGCACAGCAGTTCCTATCTCCACGTTCATGTGCATCTCATGTCGCGTCGAAGTGACTTTCAATGCCATTTCCTTAATAAATATTTTTTACGGCACAGGCATTAAAACGGCATTTGACGGCACGGAAAGAGACGTTTCAAAGATGTCATTAATACAGGGTGATTGGGAATTCGTGACGAATCTTTCAGGGTCATTCTCTCCCCCCGTCATCTGAGCAACTCCACAACCTGAAATTTCGTAAGCCGCCGGCCCTGATACAATTCATCGAATTTCGACGACGAAAATATCCCAAAGGCACATGATTTCTCCAGCCGCACATTTGGTGGCCAATATAGTATATTTTTTATTCGTTAATAATAATCGGGGAAGATTGCATCGTGTACTTATTCAGCGGTGTGCCAGACTAGCTTGTTGTTTCAATATGAGAATATACATACAGGGCCGGCGATCCCCATATGAGTCAGTCCACGTCAGACCAGACAAAAACGGGTGCAATTTTTTCACACGTTCTTTGCAAGAAATGAATGCAGCAAACAATTTTTATTTTATTTTTATCGCCACTAGTTTAGAAGTTACACGGGGTTGGAAATCATAAAAAACTGCCAAACATCGAAAACACGCTCTTCTTCAACTGCCCATATCTCCGGTTCTATCTATCCTACAGACTTCTTCAAGACGGCATTTTGTAGCTTTTGAATGGCACTTTCTGGGCATATTCCTTGTATTCCAGAGCCATCAAGAATTCCATTTGTTATAAACAGTTATATTATTCAAACGTAGTTTTCGAAGCTTTCACACGCTCTGAAAATTTTGAAAAAAATACCAGCGTATTCCTTGGTCAATTTCCTATAGGAAGCCTTAACTTTCAGAATGGGGCATGCATGGGCACTGTGTCAAAACGGCGATTGATTCACCGGCGACGCCAGAGGCGGGCGCGACGCGCACTGTTTGGTGCGGTTCAGGTTGATTCAAACTCAGGTTATGAAAGGTAACCAATTTATTGAGTATGTATCTATGATTGACTCAGGGTTCTACGTGCTTGGATAGACTTTACGAATGTTAATAACTGTAGTACGAAATTTCTTTCGGGTGAAAAGTCGGCGGTATAGAAATCCCAACGGTTTTCTGGGAAGTACATTCTAGTACCCATTTGCATCCATTGTCCTGATATTCAGGTATAGCCTCTAAGAAAGGGTCCTACCCAACCCTTGGAATCCCCCTCCATGGTTTCTTTGCAATTGTACAGTGCTGTCGACGGACAATTCATGTCAGTATCGTTCCGGAGTGTGTTCGATTAACATCTGGTCTCTGATTATCAAGTTTTGTTTTGCAAATTTTCCTAGTGTTGGGCGAAGACTGTTGGTTATAAAAAGAAAAATTTCGTAGTGTTTTGCTTCATTATGGCACCGACACGACATGACTATTGTTGTAACCCGTTCAAGTTGGTGAAGCACGCTAAAAAACCGGTACGCAGTTTGAGAAGGGTACTTCCGTCGATGTTAAGAAAATTGAAACCGGAAAATATCCCTCCAGGAGCGAATTTGAAAATTTGTCACACCTGCCGGAAAAGACTGTCCACAACGCCGGACATCGGTGAAACCAGTGACAGTTCATCGCTTAGTGATCCACATCCCAGCACAAGTGCGATGCGGGTGCTGGACTGTGATGAGGACTCCACGTCGGTGGAGGATGTCGTTGATATTCAAACATTGAACGAGACTTTACTCGGATTGGGAGAATCACCAATAATTAAAAGGAAATTGCCGCAGAAGAGATATTCTGAAGAGAAATATCAAAAGGTACAGAAGACACTGGCTTCAAAGGTATTTCACGTGGAAGAAGAGACTGAAGAAGAGATGGAGGTAGAAAAATCCTCAATAATAGAAAAATTGAAGGAATCGTTTGCTGGTACAAATGAACGGAATAAGAAAATTCAAATCTTGACGATATTTGCCGACTGGTCATTTGGAAAAATTCAGCAAAATTTCCAAGCTACCAAACACATGATTACCATTGCCAAGAAGACGGCGGCAGAGTTCGGGATTTTGTCTACTCCTAATGGTAGATCCGGTAAGAAGCTGAACCAAGAGACTGAAGATTGCATTGTGGATTTTTATACTTCCGATCATATAAGTCGCGTCATGGCGGGCAAAAAGAATTACGTTACGGTGAAGGAAAATGGCGAAAAAATTCAAAAACAGAAGCGGTTAATTCTCAGCAACTTGAAGGAAACGTACCGAGTTTTCAAATAAAAGTATCCACGCATGAAGGTCGGCTTTTCAAAGTTCTGCGAATTGCGACCGAGGCACTTTGTACTCCCTGGAGCTAACGGGACTCATTCAGTTTGCGTCTGTGCAATTCACGAGAACGTCAAATTGTTGTTGGATAGAGCTAGAATAGCACACCTCACAGCCAACACGTCTCAGCCAGTCAATAATTATGAAGATTGTTTGGCCCAAATGCTGTGTAATCCACCGTCAACAGATTGCCATTTGAGGGAATGTTCAAATTGCCCAGGAACGGAAGGGTTGATACATCAGCTGAAAGAGGTATTCGAAGCCGAATTAATAGACACCGTGATGTACAAACAATGGGCATCGGTGGACCGAACGAACTTGGATACCATTCAATCAACAGTTGAAGAATTTTTGGTAAAACTGGGAACAAAACTTGAAGCATTAGTTACGCATGCATTCATCGCTCAACAACAGTCAGCCTATTTTGCCGAGAAGAAGGAGCAGTTGCGACCTGGAGAGTGTTTGCAGGTGGTATGCGACTTCGCGGAAAATTACGATTTTGTAATCCAAGACGCTATTCAGGGTGTGCATTAGAACAATGACCAGGTCACCTTACATCCTTTCGTTGGATACTACAAAGAAGATGGCACAATAAAACATAAAAATTATATTCCGATCTCCGAAAGTTTAAAACATGATACCGTCGCTGTTCACCTTTTTCAAAGAAATTTTGTAAATTTCTTGAAACGAGGTGTACCAGGATTGAATAAGATCATTTACTTCTCCGATGATGCCAGCGCGCAATATAAAAACAAAAAAAAACTTTTTGGACGTCTGCCTTCACGAAAAAGACTTTGGGGTTAGTGCCGAATGGAATTTCTTTGCCACTTCACATTGAAAGGGACCTTGTGATGGCATAGGAGGAGCCCTGAAAAGACTAGCAAGTAGAGCCAGTCTAGAGCCAAATTTACAGGAACCAATCAACACTCCACAGAAATTTTTTTCCTGGGCACAAAATAATGCAAACATTAAGAATATCACAGTAGAATTTTTCACGCACAGTGATTATACAAACGAAACAACTGCATTGAAAGCCCGTTTTGAAAAAGCAAAGTTGGTCCCGTGGCACACTAACATTTCATTGTATTAGGCCAGTAACGAAAAAGAAATTGATAGCCAAGAGATACTCTAATGCAGAAGGATCCGTCGAGGCCCTTGTTTCTAAGTAAACGTTAATTATAGTTTTAGTTATAGTTACCAGTTAATAATTATATAATAGTTTTAGTTATATTACTGACTTGATATTGCTTTGGGGCCGTCCATAAATTACGTAACGCACTTTAGGGGGGGGGGGTCTGGCCGAGCGTTACGCGGCGTTACGCGGAGGGTAGGGGGGGGTCAGGCCTCCGTTACGTAACGCAATTTAT
This sequence comes from Euura lappo, assembly GCA_018257835.1. Taxonomy (NCBI): domain Eukaryota; kingdom Metazoa; phylum Arthropoda; class Insecta; order Hymenoptera; family Tenthredinidae; genus Euura; species Euura lappo. The sequence continues at coordinate 21,618 of JAEUYN010000264.1, read as the reverse complement.
CGCAATTTTTTCAGCTTTCCTCGTGAAAAGATCAAAAGATTATCAATCCAATACCCCGCTTCTACTTGAAACTAAATTGATGAAAATAACTGTATTTTTATTAATTTAACGCATATGAGAGTAAAACCCGGTGTTACGTTACCTACGGGGGGGGGTCCGCTTAGCGTTACGGAGCGTTACATGGGGGGGGGGAGGGGGTCAAAATTGCCCAAAAAGTGCGTTACGTGATATTTAATAAACAAGTATAAATTGAAACGTTATTGTATATGTATATGTATAAATATTATATGCGCCCCACACTCTATATAAATGGGGGATTCCACGTCAAATCGACCGAAAAAACGGGATTTTTTCCCTGACCCCTTTCGATCTTCTTGTCCTTTTGCACAGTCGAACTACATGTTGAAAGGATGAACTGTGATTTTTTTCAGATTTTTTTGACTCATCATTCTATCACGAAAAATAATCGAATAAATTTATTTTCAATTTTTTTTTATTTTTCACGCCTACATAGCTCAAAACGTCAACAATGTATGAAAAAAGTTCCAATACCAAAATTTTGAGGCTTTTTGTGAACTTTTCGAGAGTATTTTCATTAGATTTTTAATACCCCGTTCAAGTGTAGTTTTAATACAAAATGAGTGGAAATCATTCATAACTCAAAAGTGCCCTGATCGAATTGGCTGAAATTTATGCACAGCCCGTCTTTCACAATGCCAAAGGTTGTCTGAAAATTTCAAAGTGGGCCGAGCAGTGATTCAAAAGATACATCAACAAATATTCGCACAGTGGCAAGAATTCGGCGATTATAAGGTCGCAAAAAAAGTTTTTTGGCCACGATTCGAAAATTCAACATTAAAATTCATTATTCTTGTCTACCTACTGGTGATCGCCCTTGAATTTTTGAACTGCGGCCGAAAAAACTTTTTGGCGACCTCATAATCGCCGAATTATCGCCACCTTGCGAATATTTGTTGATGTATCTTTTGAACCACTGCTTAGCCCACTTTGAAATTTCCAGACAACCTTTGGCATTGAAAAAGACATGCTGTGTAAAAATTTCAGCCAATTCGATCAGGGCACTTTTTTGTTACTGAAGATTTTCGAAGATTTTTAACCAAAACTACAGTTTCGCGAGGCACAAAAAATTGCGAAAAATTATTTTCAGAAATTTCAAAGAAAGACGCGAAACTTTTGTATGAGAACTTTTTTCATTGCTCATCTGAATTTCAAGCTATGTTGGCTTGAAAAATCAAAAAAACGCTAAAAGCTGATTATTTGACCAGCTGTAGTGAAAAAATACTTGGTCAGAAAAATCTGACAAAATTCACAGTCGATCCTTTCAACGTGTACTTTCATTGTGTAAAAGGGCAAACAGATCGAAAGGGGTCAGGCAAATCAGCCGGTCGATTTGACCTGGAATCCCCCAAATGCTCCTTACTCTATACTAGCTGCGCGTCACGGCCCGTGTCGATTAGCGCGATCGCGCGCGCCGTCGCTTATAAATCTATTGTTTTGACACAGTGCCCATGCATGCCCCATTCTAAAAGTTAAGGTTTCCGATAGGAAATTGACCAAGGAATACGCTGGGATTTTTTTCAAAATTTTCAGATCGTGCGAAAGCCTCGAAAACTACGTTTGAATAATATAATTGATTATAACAAATGGAATTGTTGATGGCTCTGGAATACAATAAATATGCCCAGAAAGTGCCATTCAGGAGCTACAAAATGCCGTCTTGAAGAAGTCTGTAGAATAGATAGAACCGGAGATATGGGCAGTTGAAGATGAGCGTGTTTTCGATTTTTGGCAGTTCTTTATGATTTTCAACCCCGTGTAACTTCTAAACTAGGGGCGACAAAAATAAAATAAAAATTGTTTGCTGCATTCATTTGTTGCAAAGAACGTGTAAAAAAATTGATTTCGAAATCAGAGACCTAGTGTCAGAAAGCTGTCCGGTCTGACGTGGACTGACTCATATATGGTTTGGTGGAGTACTCCATACCTCAGAATCTTGGCTCACTTTCCATAAAAAGAAAATGTACAAGTGGACGTGCCAACCAATCGCCACGAAAATACATTATTCTACAACTTTGTTCCATATCTTGTTTGTTATCAGTTATGTATTCCAAAGAATTCCGCGCAAAACACTGAAAGTGATCAAACCGCAGTTTACTACTTTGCACAGCAGTTCCTATCTGCACGTTCATGTGCATCTCATGTCGCGTCGAAGTGACTTTCAATGCCTTTTCCTTAATAAATATTTTTTACGGCACAGGCAATAAAACGGAACTTTTCTGCACGAAAAAAGACGTTTCAAGGATGTCATTAAGGTGTAACGCAAGCTGTTTCCGACTGCGTCTCTCTCGCTCTCACAGTACGGCCTATGGCGCACCTCTCTCGTACTCGCGCACCTTTTGATTCCCCTTAAGGAGGTTCGTCAGTGAATGCATTAGTTCACGGATTGGTTGAAATTTTTTGTATGGGTTCCTGTGAACGTAATACAATCGCTGAAATAATTTCAAAATTTTTGACCAGCCCGTTTACGAGAAAATAATTGATGAATTTAGCTCCTTATACACGGGTTCTTACGGGAGTTCGGTCGAAATGATACGTATAACCCGGATAACGTAGAAAACCGCTTTAGGACTTGAACAAAAAAATATGGAAATGATGCAATGAACCTTCACGAAGATAATAACGGAAGATGGAAGAATTCGACCAGCGCGTTTGTAAATAATAAGTGAAAATAATAGTAAAAGTGTATACGTTTCGCTCGAAGTCGGCGAGGCCCGTGTGAAGCTTGGAAACACCGCACTCAATGAACCCGACATAACGCGGCGTTGGGGTTAGAAATATTACGTGCGAACTGGGGCGCGAACATTCAAAGATATTCAAAATTCGTATAAATAAATCCCAACGGAAACTTTTGATTTCCTAATTTTTGTTATTATTTTGGTCATTGTTGTAATTAGTAATTAACTGTCAGTTGTCATGATATCAATGCGTTATTCGTGGATGAAGTACTTTCTATACCGGTCCGTATGTAAACATGCAACCGGCCTGCGAGTCCATAGCAGTCGACGTAGCAGTCTCGCCAACTTGCTATCGGCTGCGCTGTTGCCGTTGTTCGACTTGAAATATATAATGTTTGAAACTCAATTATTAACATTTATTTCCACTTGGCAATTATTTATTTCGCGTAAAAAGTGTAAAATCAAATAACATTTATACTTTTCCCGTGCCATATACAAATGTACATGGTTTTTGTAAATACGAAATTTTGATTCCTGTGAGTGGTATTGGCCCGGAGCCCCTGTGTATAAGCATAGGCTTTCCCCTCTCACCGCCCGCCTCTCGCGGGCACTGACGAACCTCCTTAAGAGCATGCTGGAGTCAGGCTTTACCCACCGTACCCGGTTTTCACTTGTTTTCACTGATATCAAAGCCTACGCGTCACGTGCATGAAATAAAGAATTTTCGACAATTATCATTTTGTGCAAAATGCCATATCCTGTCTCTATTAGTGCATGAAATAAAGAAGTTTTGCAATATAAATCTTCGGAATTCAATATAGAATTGCGCTGTTGTTTCCTTTTCCGCGCTCGTGACGTGTAGGCTTTGATATCAGTGAAAACAAGTGAAAACCGGGTACGGTGGGTAAAGCCTGACTCCAGCATGCTCTTAAGGTGAAACGCAAGCTGATTCACACTTGGAATTTTCCAAACCTATTTGAGCAGCCAAAACACATTCGATTGATGTGAATTTGATATCAGTGACGTAGCAAAACTTAATGAAGGGCCTAAGAGTCTTGGATTTGCGAAAATCGAGACGTAATTACAGTTGTTTTTTTTTACAACTAGATTTATAGCGCGCTTCGCGCGCTCTTTTTGATTGTTGATGTTTTTTTATTTCTGAGAATTATTCATTAAATTATTATGTCATACTATTTTCGCAAGTTTACTAAGATAGCATCAGAAGATGCAAAAGATTAGGAGCTATTATAGTACCGAATACGTTCGAAGGAATCATTTGAATTAGGATGTGTACCATCGAATAGTTCTTCTAATTCACGAAGAGGGTTTGGTAAATTGTCTAGATATTCTTCTCCGTGAGCACAACAGTTTCCGAATGATAGTTTGTTCGACTGCACTTCTCCTCTGAAATGTTTAGCACCACATTTAGTGCACGAAACATTCATTGACTTAATTAACGTACTTAATTTTTCGCAATTTGAATCAAGAAAAGGCTCAATGTTGTCTAACCTGTCTTCGTCCGTTAAAAGAGCGATGTTACTTCTGTCTCTTTCTGTACTTTGAACAATTGGTGTCGAATCTGTAAAATCATTTTTTGTATTTGAAATTCTCAATCCCAATATTCAGCCTGTTTTGTGATGAATTTATTACTCTATTTTGTTCTGTAACGAATCTTTCTTTTACTGTTTGACGATATTGTTGTCGAGAAACTTTTTTTTCTCCTCTTTTAGCAAGTCATATTTCTCTTATATTGTTCGCTGACTTTTAACATTGATATTTGAACTTGTGACGTCATTTTTGATCGAACGGCCTTTTTTTCAAATCTGGCTGTGTCATATATTCAGAACAACTTGATTTGCCTCTTTCAATTGATTCTGTATACCATTATTTTCATTCACAGTAATACTGACTGGCGTTAAATCATATTGCTCACCGAAACGTTGATTACTTTCAGGAATACATAGTTATTCGATAATAAGCATAATGATTATAGTATTGAATCAACCAATACTAAGTAAGCTTTTCCGTCAAAACACGGTTTCGCGAAATTATCTCTCGAATGTGAATCAAATGTGATTATCAAGTTTTCGAATTGCTATAACTGATATTCTGTTCATCGTTAGTATACCACACATAAAACTCGCGAATCAATGTACTAACGCGCCTTTTAAATTGGGCACACCAATCTCACTGTTATCGTCAAATCGATGGCCATGCAAACATTATGTCTCCGAATTCTAACTCACGACTTATTGAATTAATGACAATCCAAGTATTCTGGATTTATTGTGTTCGTATAAACTTCATGACGTGCGAGCCTGCTACTGATATATACAGTTTATCTCCTATTTTAAGAAGGCCGTCAATACTTCGACTTGTCCAATATAGTGGATTCGTTATATTTAGTAGACATTAAGGGGGTGCTCTACTCGATTTTTACCACGAACATTATTTTCTCGAATATCTTCTAAACGGAGCTTCCAAACGGACTGTCCTTTGGGAATCCGATGATTCATGAGCGCCAGATTCGATTGAACTGATGAGAGTCATCGAAATTGAAAAAAAAAATGATTTGTTATACATCGTAAGAGGTGGGGGCGTCACCTATTTCAATTGATAACTAAGTCTACGCGCCTCAATCGCAAAAAACAGCTTCTTGGCGGATTGCCGCGTGCAATGCCGAACACAATTATACCAAAACATCGTGGTTTAAATTTGTGCAAAAACAAAGACATGGTTTGTGTCGTACGAAAATGTGTCAATTTGGCGATAGTCAAAAACTCCCAAAAGTCATTTTCGAGACGTTTGAATGAATTGTTTTCACACGATTTTAGGAACAAATGTTTTTCTGTCTATGCACGAAATAAAATACAGATCTTGCATGTAACGCAAGCAGCTGATGCATTGAAAAAAATGTCCTTCGTTATCTTAGTTTTCGTGCATTTTTTCATCTGAATCTCTGAACTTACATGCTGCGCTATTATTATTGCCATCTATGATTACACTACGAATCATCATTTGCACCGTGAAATCTATATTACCGAAATGTCCCACGTTCTATTGCTTTTGTTCTTTTATTATTTATTTCTTCAACTTTTCATTACGCACTTCCGTTGCATTGCTTCCGTTGCATCGCTTCCGTTGCATCATTTCAAGATTTGACCCCACAGACCGCACTACTGACCCGAAAACGGAAGCATTTTCAATGCTAAGTTATTGATCATTTCCAATACAGAGGAAAAGAAAGGTATAGCGAGCTGGGCATAGACAATAGTAATCAGAAAACAAAAAACAAGATAACATAGTAGAGCAACAATAAGGAGAAGACCAGGCCCAGATCATAGATAAGATGAAATTATGCTAAAATAAGTGATAGTAAATCGAATAAGAGATAGTGAATCTAAATGAAAACACAAAAACAAACAAGAACGATTTAATCAACGATATTATTATTATTATTATTATTATTACCGTCATTGTCATTATCATTATCACTATTATTAATTTTATTATTTTTATTATTATTATCATTATCATTATTATTACTTTTATCATTATTATTATTATTATCATTATTATAGCACTTACCGATGAACTGTTGATGTTGCCCGGCAGTTCGTGTTCTGTGCCTTTTCACAATCATAACAACATTATTTGGAAATTCCGAGACAATTAGGCACATCCCACGTGCTTTTGTCACTGACAGCCGGCTGCCTTCAATCGCTGGATCGGTGAGATCAGTCCGACAATAGGCGGATAGCGTACTTACCGACGCGGTCCTAGGGATACGCGGCGGACGCCATCTTTCGGCCGCTGCCGAAAACTCTTTGCCGTCCACGATTCACCATGACCCACCATGATCCCAGCTGTGTTTGACTATCGCCAAATTGACACATTTTCGTAGGACACAAACCACGTCTTTGTTTTTGCACAAAACCACGATGTTTTGGTATATTTGTGTTCGGCATTGCACGCGGCAATTCGCCAAGAAGCTGTTTTTTGCGATTGAGGCGCGTAGACTTACAAAGTAGTGAGTGAGCGAACGTACTCACATACACTACCGGTACAGACTCGCGTCTTTGTACCTTTATCGGTTGTATGTTTAATTACATACAACCATTCTACAGAATGTAGAGTCTTTTTTGCCATTATATCATTAATTTTAAGTTAGAACACAGTTAGGGTAGTATGTGTGCGCAATCGACTTGCCACGGACGGAAGCATAATGCTGCCTCCTAGCAAGAAGATCCGTATTCAGAAAAGTCGGGAATAAGATCCTTATTCAGAAACGCTGGGAATTAGATCCCTATTGGCGACGAAAAGCGATAAGATCCTTATTCAGATTAAATTTCAACAAGATCCTTATTCGAGTGGGGCTGAAAAAGTCAGGTTGACACCACTGCTGCGAATTGGAAAGACGCGGGTTTCGAACCGGGATAAAGCCCTGCACCTTCTCTATTATCTAAAAACTAATCGTACTCAAGGTGAGTGTACCAGTTAGTGACACTGTCCCAGTTACTGACATTTTTTGGTTGTATCTCTTGTAACATTATTTCGAATATCATAAAAAAATCGTACCTTATTCTCTGAGCCTGTAGTAATTAGTTTGTGTCATGAAAAAAATCAGAATTCTTATCATTGGCTGACAATTCGGCAACGCTGCATGTCCGATGCGCGCGAATATTCAAAATTATTAATTCTTACATTAATTACTTCGAATGAATTAATAAGAAATATCCGTTAGAATTTATATGCTCTTCATACAGGGTCTAATTTTTCATTCCAATACACTCCTACGGCTGAAAAAATCTGTTCAATTACCGACACTTATATTTTCTAGAGTTGTCAGCCAATGATAAGAATTATGATTTTTTCTATGACACAAACTAGTTACTACAGGCTCAGAGAATAAGATACGATTTTTTTAAATGATATTCGAACCGCTCTGAGCGCAGTTGATGTTCGGTCGTTCAGTTATTATGATTATTGAGTATTTTGAACGACCGGAGAACACGTACGCGGCGATCGGCGGAAATCGGTACTACGAACCCTACCCGAAAAGCAGTCCCACTTTTTGCTGGCACGCAGGCTTTGAGTGTCGTCTCCTACGTTGGCACTTGCCGTGGCTTATGCCGAATACGGACGAAGCCATCTAAGGAAAAAGAAGAAGAAGAAGAAGTGTCGTCTCCTTAGGGGGCGTCCACATATTACGTAACGCGATTTTGGGTCATTTTAGACCCCTCCCCCATGTAACGGACCGTAAAAAACGATCACCCCCCCCCCCCTACTTGTTACGTAACGTTTCACATTTTCGGTTTTTGATAATAAATCCAAGTGTTTCAATTCCTGGAGGCTGAAAAGAAGATCCATACGTGCCAATACAACACTTTATTTTTAGGGCTATACATTTTGAAAAAGAGAACCATTAATTAGCCTCATCTTTATACAGAGGTAATACATTCCTCTTGAGCTTTTTTTCGATGCTCTGTGCGCGTATCTTTTGAGATATGCATCAAAAACTTCTACGTGCCGCGGAGTTAAAATAGCTGTATTTAAATGTTACGTGGCAAAATTTCAGACCCCCCGCCCCTACGTAACAGACCGTAACGCTCCATCGCCCCCCCCCTAAACGCGTTACGTAATATGTGGACGCCCCCTTACCTCTTACTTCCTAACCGTGTCTTTCCAATTCGAAGCAGTGGTGCCAACCTGACTTTTTCAGCCGCACTCGAATAAGGATCTTGTTGAAATTCAATCTGAATAAGGATCTTATTGCTTTTCGTCGCGAGAATAGGGATCTAATTCCCAGCGTTTCTGAATAAGGATCGATCTTATTCCCGACTTTTCTGAATAAGGATGTTCTTGCTAGGAGGCAGCGATAAATGGCTCGATAATGTAGTTAACGGGGTGTGATAGGTGGAATGTCGGTAAAGTAGGGTGCGTTTTTACCCAAAATCTTTTTATTGCTCGGTACCCCGCGAGGAAGGTCCAGAACGGGTTTTCGTTCAGGCCTTCGATATATTATGCTGTTACGTACTTACGCAGATGAAGAATCGCGTGGTAATCGGAAAAAAATTGTTTTTTGCAAAATATTATCGCCGAAATTGTGTAAAAAAATGGCCGCTCAGGACCCGATCCTCACCTGTTTGTTGAATTGTTGAAGTATCCTTGGTCTCCAGCAGTAAAATTTTCTGTTCGTCGCACACTGTGGAACTGAACAAAGCGAACGATATAATTGTTTTTCGGTATCTCGCGTCCGTTTGAGCCTCATTTTGGAACCTGCTTTCTGGCGACGCCAACCGAGACACAAAATTTTTCGACGATCTTTGCTGACGATTTTATACGCGTAGTAGGATCTATTCCTCGCCAGATGACGCGCACTCCGCGGTCCTGCGATTCACGAACCGCCGTTCCTTGTTCAGTGCTATGACAGCTGAGCGTGAATTCAAACGCAAATAATTCAGATTAAATAGTTATAACTACTCGTGGTTATAACCATGAATTATTATTATTATTATTATTATTATAAAATATTAATAATAATAATAATAATAATAATAATAATAATAATAATATTTAATCTGAATTATTTGCGTTTGAATTCACGCTCAGCTGTCATAGCACTGAACAAGGAACGGCGGTTCGTGAATCGCAGGACCGCGAAGTGCGCGTCATCTGGCGAGTAATAGATCCTACTACGCGTATAAAATCGTCAGCAAAGATCGTCGAAAAATTTTGTGTCTCGGTTGGCGTCGCCAGAAAGCAGGTTCCAAAATGAGGCTCAAACGGACGCGAGATACCGAAAAACAATTATATCGTTCGCTTTGTTCAGTTCCACAGTGTGCGACGAACAGAAAATTTTACTGCTGGAGACCAAGGATACTTCAACAATTCAACAAACAGGTGAGGATCGAGTCCCGAGCGGCCATTTTTTTACACAATTTCGGCGATAATATTTTGCAAAAAACAATTTTTTTCCGATTACCACGCGATTCTTCATCTGCGTAAGTACGTAACAGCATAATATATCGAAGGCCTGAACGAAAACCCGTTCTGGACCTTCCTCGCGGGGTACCGAGCAATAAAAAGATTTTGGGTAAAAACGCACTCTACTTTACCGACATTCCACCTATCACACCCCGTTAATGCAAGCGCCTAGGTAGCCGATACCGGGGTGATGGAGATATGGAGTTGTCCGCGGTTTAATTGCATCACTAGGCCTTTGGCGTGTGTGTCAAAGTGCCAGCCTGTTTCAACTAATGCATTTAACCTTCGCGAACAAGCGAACAGTCTTTTCTTGTTTTACTGTAGAATGATGCACACGTGGCTGCAGACCAAAATAATGATAACACAGTAATTAAAAAATGCGGTTACAATACCAACAATTTTGATACTAATACATGAATAATAAAATAATTGACTAACAAATTCAGTATCAATTTTTTTTTTTTTTTTGTATCCAACAAAGTCGAAGAGATTTTGATCTTTTATTTATACACTGTAAAAATTTTTTGTTATGAACTCCCAACAACGTGTTGGAAGTTATATTCACATACAGGAGTCATGAAATCACTTCATATTTTAGTAAAATTAATTCACGAATACGATTAATTTCCGTGTAGTTCATATGTATAGTAAATTCACAATCATTGTTTACAGTCTATTTTACCGGGGTATTAATAGGTGTATCGTCATATCTTATCTAAACCTTTTTGGATGGTTATGCAATATTATTTTCATATATGATAGCCTTCGTAATTAGCTTACTCATTGTGCATACAGTAAAGAGTATAAGTTCATGGGCTATTTTGTCCTACAATTACGATGTTCGATCAATTGAGTCAGGGCCGGCGATCCCTATATGGTTTTGGTGGAGTACTCCATACCTCAGAATCTTGACTCACTTTCCATAAAAAGAAAATGTACAAGTGGACGTGCCAACCAATCGCCACGAAAATACATTATTCTACAACTTTGTTCCATATCCTGTTTGTTATCAGTTATTATATGGGGGATTCCACGTCAAATCGACCGAAAAAACGGGATTTTTTCCCTGACCCCTTTCGATCTTCTTGTCCTTTTGCACAGTCGAACTACATGTTGAAAGGATGAACTGTGATTTTTTTCAGATTTTTTTGACTCATCATTCTATCACGAAAAATAATCGAATAAATTTATTTTCAATTTTTTTTATTTTTCACGCCTACATAGCTCAAAACGTCAACAATGTATGAAAAAAGTTCCAATACCAAAATTTTGAGGCTTTTTGTGAACTTTTCGAGAGTATTTTCATTAGATTTTTAATACCCCGTTCAAGTGTAGTTTTTTAATACTAAATGAGTGGAAATCATTCATAACTCAAAAGTGCCCTGATCGAATTGGCTGAAATTTATGCACAGCCCGTCTTTCACAATGCTAAAGGTTGTCTGAAAATTTCAAAGTGGGCCGAGCAGTGATTCAAAAGATACATCAACAAATATTCGCACAGTGGCAAGAATTCGGCGATTATAAGGTCGCAAAAAAAGTTTTTTGGCCACGATTCGAAAATTCAACATTAAAATTCATTATTCTTGTCTACCTACTGGTGATCGCCCTTGAATTTTTGAACTGCGGCCGAAAAAACTTTTTGGCGACCTCATAATCGCCGAATTATCGCCACCTTGCGAATATTTGTTGATGTATCTTTTGAACCACTGCTTAGCCCACTTTGAAATTTCCATACAACCTTTGGCATTGAAAAAGACATGCTGTGTAAAAATTTCTGCCAATTCGATCAGGGCACTTTTTTGTTACTGAAGATTTTCGAAGATTTTTAACCAAAACTACAGTTTCGCGAGGCACAAAAAATTGCGAAAAATTATTTTCAGAAATTTCAAAGAAAGACGCGAAACTTTTGTATGAGAACTTTTTTCATTGCTCATCTGGATTTCAAGCTATGTTGGCTTGAAAAATCAAAAAAACGCTAAAAGCTGATTATTTGACCAGCTGTAGTGAAATAGTAGATTGTGTAACAAGGAGGCAAACTCGGTCTTTTCATGCCGAGCGTAAGTTTGCAATACAAGTCGTAGACAAGCGTGTACGCGAGCCGAAGGCGAGTGTACATGCGAGGCGAAGACGAGTATTGCAAATACGCGAGGCGAAAAGGCCGTTGCCTCCTTGTTGCACATTGTACTTTATGTAACAAGAGTATGATCTACGCGTTTTGAGGTTAGGTCGAACCGTCGAAGAATCTGACAGCGGACTCGCGCTGAGTACGATGACCACCACTTTTCATGCCTAGGACAGTCACTTTTCTAGTCCTAGGAGTCAAAGTTATACTTTTCTGTACTGTGTGCGCGCGCATTCGCAGCTCACTCCCACTGTCATGGAAACGGCCACTTTCTGTCCCGAAAACTACCATCGAAAAACGCGTGAATCATACTCGCGTTATATAAAAATACTTGGTCAGAAAAATCTGACAAAATTCACAGTCGATCCTTTCAACGTGTACTTTCATTGTGTAAAAGGGCAAACAGATCGAAAGGGGTCAGGGAAATCAGCCGGTCGATTTGACCTGGAATCCCCCATATGTATTCCAAAGAATTCAGCGCAACCCGAGTCGAAATCGAAATCCTCGAAAACCTATTTAAGGCCTAAACGTGGAAGAAATGGAAATATTTGCCCACTATTAGGCCTAAAATAGGTTCTATGAGTCTACTTAAGCCCTAAAAGTGGCAGATATTTCCATTTCTCCCACGGGTAGGCTTTAAATAGGTTTTCGATTTCGACTCGGGAAAACACTGAAAGTGATTAAACCGCAGTTTACTACTTTGCACAGCAGTTCCTATCTGCACGTTCATGTGCATCGCAGGTGGCGTCGGAGTGACTTTCAATGCCTTTTCCTTAATAAATATTTTTTACGGCACAGGCATTAAAACGGCATTTGACGGACGGAAAGAGACGTTTCAAAGATGTCATTAATACAGGGTTATTGAGAATTCGTGACGAATCTTTCAGGGTCATTCTTAGGTGTTCAGAGTGCCACTTTACGCATCGAAAACAGGCATAAAAAAATATTGTAGGGGCGCCCGCGTTAAGTAACTGTTCGGCAAGGATTACATTTTTCGCACGAGCCGCTGGCTTTGCGTCCGGATCGCCTGCAGACACACCAGCGACTCGAACGAAAAACATCACCTTGCCCTACAAACAGTCACTTTACGCGCATGCCACATAAATATCTAGTATCGGGCTCACGCGTATACAAGGTAACTGTTCGGCAGGTTCTGATGTTTTTCGGATGCCCCCCCCCCTTCACCGATATACATATATATCAATAGCACTCGACACCTGGGAAAATCTAACTTCGCCGGCCCTGTCGGAGTTTGATTGACCATCAATTAATCTGCGCTGGACCGTGGCCCATGGTCAAACCTAAACTGAAATGTACTTTAACAATCAGAGTTCGTTGATATTGGTAATCCTCTCTACCGTTGCCTCTGCCACTCAAGGAGTAAAAGAATGCCCCAGATGATATTCTGCTGAGAGTCGTCACCCAAAGAAATATTAGTCAGAATGCTTCTGGATCTTCTCGTGTGCATCGATGGTCGAGTCAATTGGAAGGGACTCTGGGACTTTGAGGCACCACGTAGGTCCTTATCGCAGTCGAGTATGACTAGTCGTTTGGCAAGTCTATATGAACCCAGAAATAAACGACGTGTCCTGGATCCACGAGAGTGCTGCAAATCGGCGAATCAGAGTGCCTATGGACATGGATTTATTTCATTGTCAGTCAGACGAGAAAACAACCTGAGATGAGGGTTTCAGCCAATTATTCTTGACGAATATACTTGAATTGTCAATTTCTTGTTGGCTATTCAGATGCAGACCATAGTCATCTTCTCACTTTTCGTTGATGACTCCGTGGAGGATGGCTGCGGTGACTTCAATAATGGGTTTGAACGAGACCCGGTAGCCACTGGACATCATAACGTTTATGAATGATTCAGAACTGATACTGAATTCTTGAGAAATCATACGAAGTCCTTTTAGCTGCAATATCTTTTTGGCTTCAACATATACCGTAATAAGTTATCGCAGATAGACTTGTGTAGACTCATTGCACGTTCGATTCTCGGATTTGGTAGGCATGAAAGGTTCTTCTCGAGTCCAAATAACTTTGAAAGATTGTGGCTGTGAATGGTGGTCGAAAAACCCTACATTATCTTTAGTCGTGTATTTTAGTCCAATTACATCTGTTTTTGTTTTTCAAAGTTTTGGTTTTAGTTGCAGATTCTCGTAGATGACCGTCAATATTCGCACCCTTTTGAAGTTGTGAAAAATTGTCAAGTTTTTTGGAGTTTTAGATTTTTGTCATTTATCGTAGGTATCTATGTAATTACTTAGAAAATAATCACAATTATCTGTGCTCAAATATTTTCTTATTTTTCAGTAGTAAATTTTCATAATCTTTCCACAAATTTTTATCTTTTGCGAAACAAAACAGTAAAAACTTCAGTCATCACCTCTTTCTTTTACTTTGTTTTTGGAAAATACATTTGCTAGTTCGAAATTAGTTAGAGAAAGTGTAGAAATTTTGAATTGTCAATTGATTTTTGGCGTGATAGTTAACGGAAGATAGACGACGGAAATTGTAATTTCTAACATTGCATTGTATAGTATTAATCACAATATGCACTATTGACTGATTATAGTTTTGATAAAACTTTGTCTTCAGGGAACATTACAGTACAGATGAATGTCAATAAAAAATGTATGATTATCTTTCCAATTCTTTCTGGCGATGAGGCAGAAGGTTTCCAATTGTAACGCGTTGCTGGGCGTGGAAGGTCATCAGCCTTCTCATTTGTTCTATTTGACACACGAAATAAAAATTAGCTGTTTTAGTTCGCATTATACTGCTATATACTCAGTATCCACAAAACGAACATGCCATCGTATGGCCAACGCTATTCGAGCACTATCTGCCCAACGCTGAGCCAGCGTTGACATTCATGATCATTTGACAGTCAGTGAACGAGTACGAGTCAATGCTGGGCCGGCGATGGCAAAATGTCACCGTCGGCAATACAACTTTGGGAATGTTGGGCCAACGGTGTTGAATTGTCAGCGTCGGTAAAGCGAGCTTGGGGGTGTGAATAATTAATAACAGGTCAACGCTTTTTACAACCCAGTTGTTTACATTTCGTTGGGGCCTCTCGAATTCCATAGAAAAGTTCTTCAATTTCATATTATACAGCAGAAATTGGATCATGGCTAGCATTATCTCGTGAACATCCAGTTTTTTTATAGACAGAAAAAAGTCCAATCGAAGTGTCCAAGAAAATCTACTGGAACCTTGTGTGTTCGTTTCATCACTCACCATTTCAACACAAGAACAAGATGAAAATTCAATTGGACTTCCACTGTTCTCTGTTTTGTTTCAGGAGTACGTGGAGCTTGTTCTTCGTCAACTTTATATGATCGTAAATATTATAGGATATGTGAAACAGTTTTGAGGTTCTAATCACAGTGTATACATTTTACAAGCATATATTTTATTCGTTCATGGAAAAAGCCTAGCCCGATGTAACTTGGGGATAATAAAATTCGTATTACGTACGATTTTTCTGAACTTATAATGGAAGAAATAATAAATTTTCACAGGCTCAATCCTCAGGATTTGCGGAAGGCACAGTGAAGTTCTTGGCTGTTGACGGATACAGTCCGTTCACTGAACCATTGTCCAGTAGTGAATTCTGTCTCCTGTGATCACGTTAGCCCCCAGGTAGGTGATCATCCATCGACCGGGTTTTTTGTATTTTACAGTATTTTGGAAAGTCCCATTCTCGCCCGCTGGATCAGAGACATTTCGTCGGTTCAAAATTTCGTCGGAAAGTGACGAGCGCAATGGCCAGTTAAATCATTTGTATGTCTTACGTATAATCTTGCTGTTTTTGTTTGCAGCAAACGTGAAGTTCTTAATCCCAGTATTGTTCGGGAATGTTACTTGGAATCCTCGAAAACCACAGCGCACGAGAGTAGCTGTTGGAAAGAAACCCTCAACACCCACGAAAATATTCGCAGCGGATACCGCAGCAAGGAAAATAACTATTTTCATCGTTGAAGTTTGTCGAGTATATCACGTAGACTGATGAAGAAAATACAGAGTTAAGAGGCAACTAGTTTGCGTTGATTCAGTGGAGTGGTGAAGGCACCAAAATGGAGCAGCTTTTATACAAAAAGTGTGTGGATGCGTGGGGGAGTTTGGAATCCACGAGAAACGGACGTCGACACGTATTGGTCAGCGATACCGTTCGTAGAGCCAATGGGATGTGCGGTTGTTCGAAATCTGTCATGGTCAATGATAACTGCTCGTAGACCAAGTAGGAGGTTCGAAATTGCACGAGAAACAGCCGTTAACACGTAGTGGATAACAATAGCTGCTCGCAGAATCGAGTGATAGGTTAGGTGTGGTGAGCATCCGGTTGTTGGGCAATTTGCACGACCCGATGCGTTTATGATCACGAAATAAACTCTGGTTTATTGTATAAAACAAATACAAAAGCAAAATGAGTTCGTAGGTAGAACTTTGAGTGAATCGATAACTTTAGATTTGAATCTTTATTCAAATCGATTTTCAATCAAGTGAATTTTGGGTCCTTATTCGGATACCCTGTATAACCAATATGTTGAATTAATTATATTTGAATTAATTTGAGAAAACAAGTAAATGGGCCCTCATTCGGATACCCGGTATAACCAATGTTGAATTAATTCTATTTGAATGATCACATTTCGAAGATGTATAATTGTGAACGAGCGTCGTCGGAATGAATGTTCTTATAACACTCACATGAAAAGGGGAATCGCCTAGTAGTTTAGCGGGACGAAAGATGCCGAATAAATTTATTTTCACATCATTGATCAATGATCCAAATTGCAGGCGTTGCCATCTCGAAGCCGGAATTACCTCTTCGAGGCAGAAATTTTACACTTTTGAGCGGGCTATACCATTTCTGGACAGAGATTTCCTCATTTCGGAGTGCAAAAATGGTATCACTCGTCCAGAAGAAGGAAATTTCTGCCCGGGGCTGGTATAGCGTACTGAAATGACCTTTTTCTGGCGCGCTGTATCATTCTGGGCAAATATTTCCCTATTTTTGGCGCGTCATACCAAATCTGCCCTACTGAAAAAGTTCACGTCATAAATGTCATGAAAAAGTAGGTAATTAATCATGTGATGAATCGTATGCTCTTACGGAAGATTTCAGATTCACATTTATTACCTGATTTATCATATGATTTATCATGTGATTTCTTACATGGGTCTATTTTTTTGTGTAAAATGCATACTTAATTTCATAATTTATCATATGATTTGTTACATGATGATATTTTACGATGGAAGAAGAAAAAAAAGTTGAACCTGGGCTGGGATCGAACCGACGACCGTCGGATTCATATGATATGTATACAGTGTTAGACTACTGTGATAACCTGAAATCTTTCATAACAGCATACGATTTACCACATGATTAATTACATACTTTTTCATGACATTTCTGACGTGAACTTTTTCACTAGGGTCCTCAAGTGTTTGATAAATTATTTTCTTCAAAAATTGTTTCTTTCTTTATAATTATAAAATGTCTCAGCACTTCCTCTCAACTTATTTTATTTTATTAATCTTCAAATTTTATTTCACTCATGGTTTTTTCACAATTTTCTTATTGTTCAAGACTTATCTCTTATTTTATGTTTCCATTTGAATCTGTTGTCGCCACTCATGTCTTCATACTTGTTACGTAGATCTTGTAGCCAGCAAATCTATACACCACGATTTTCCATTTCAGTGCTCCAGATTCTTTTGTACTCTATAAAGATACTTTGGATAAATCCACGTCAGATATTTAAATTCGAAATGTCAATGCCTTGTAGAAATTTTATATGTGATACTTGTTAAATTGGATAATATAAGAAAATAGAGTTTAAGTACGGGTTGGCTCCGTCGATGGTTATGCATGCTGGACTCAGTATTTCCGTATTTAAAAAATAATGACGCCTGATATGAACGGGGGGGTGTTTAATGGGTTCCTTGGACGATTTGTAATCAAATTGGTAGCTGCATGAACGTGCATCTCACCAAAATCGAGTAAAATAAGGCTTTTTTGTTTCGCGAAGCGTGGGGACCGTCACTTGTTTTCACTGATATCACCGACTACGCATCACAAGGGTGGAAACGAATGCCATTGCACCCTCGTCAATATAATTCCACTCACATATATCGCAAAACTTGTTCATTTCACTCAACGATGAAGCCTCAGAATTGTTTCCAGAAAAAGACTGTAATTGTTGGTATAAAGCAGGGGCCGCGGCCATGTTGGATCGTTTCGCGTTAGGTGTTGGGCCCGTCAGCGCTCCTTTTTCGACGCGCGGGCGCACCGGGAACCAAGCTTACAGTTGTTGCCAACCTTCGTCTCGCGGTCCTGCGTTTCACGAACCGCCGTTCCTTGTTCAGCGCTATGACAGCTGAGCGGGAATTCAAACGGAAATAATTCGGAATAATAATAGTTATAACAAATGTAAGATATGTATAAGTTGTAAAAATTTGTAAATTAGTCTTATTGTAAGTAGTAATGTATTAGATGAAGTGTGATATTAGATAAGTGTAAATTAGTCTTATTGTAAGTAGTAATGTATTAGATGAAGATGTATTAGATTGAGAAATGCAATAATCATGTACAAGTGCAGAGTCTTGTGTGATAATTTATGTAATCATAAGGAGAGAATGAGACGAAGTATAAGAAATATGTATACATAGTATATAAATATGTATGAAAGGTTGAAACGAGGGAGCGAGGTATTAATCCCTGTATGTATACAAGCGGGTAAACCCTCGCCCGGCCGAGCGCTACGTACGGTCGCAGGAGAAAAGTCTGAAATCAGTCAGTCTTGCTCCAAACGGCGCGTTAAGAGCATGCTCCAGTCAGCCGTTTGCGTATTTAAAAAATAATGAAGCCTAATATGAACGGGGGGGTGTTTAATGGGTTCCTTAGACGATTTGTATTAAATTGGTAGCTGGCATGAACGTGTATCTCACCAAAATCGAGTAAAATAAGGCTTTTTTGTGTCGCGAAGCGTGGGACCGTCACTTGTTTTCACTGATATCACCGACTACGCATCACAAGGGTGGAAACGAACCATTGAGCGCCCTCAGGAATATAATTCCACTCACATATATCGCAAAACTTGTTCATTTCACTCAACGATGAAGACGAAAATTGTTTCCAAAAAAAGACTGTAATTTTTCTCGGTATAAAGCACCGGCCGCGGCCATGTTGGATCGTTTCGCGTTGCGAGTCGGGCCGAGCAGCGCTTGCCAACCTTCGTCTCGCGGTCCTGCGTTTCACGAACCGCCGTTCCTTGCTCAGCGCTATGACAGCTGAGCGGGAATTCAAACGGAAATAATTCGGAATAATAATAGTTATAACAAATGTAAGGTATGTATAAGTTGTAAAAATTTGTAAATTAGTCTAATTGTAAGTAGTAATGTATTCGATGAAGTTATGGAGACGAAAACCATGTAACCCCGAGGGGAACAATAAATAAACATACATAAACATACATAAACATACATAATAATTATAATAATGCATTGTTATTATTATTATTATTATTATCATTATAATTACAATTTCCGAAATAATAATCATAACAATTATTATAATAATAATTATTATTATTATCATCGAAAAAAATTTACTCGAAAGTGGTGTGAATGAAAATGAAAACGTACAGAATAATCAAAATTCCGATTCTTTTGAGAGATTTTCAAGTTTCAGCATAAAAAAAACTAGATAAGGCAGAGGTGTAAAGTCGTATACGCCATTTATTATTCGATTTTTTTTTATCTTGAAAATGTTGTGAAAATCGGAATTTCAATTTTTTCCGTAATAATAATGATGATGATGATGATGATGATGATGATGATGATGATGACGACGATAATGATGATGATGACGATAATACTAATAATAATAATAATAACAATTATTATCATAATATTATGATAATTATTATTATTATGATAATAACAATATGATAATTATTATTATTATCATTGTAAAAAATTTACTCGAAAGTGGTGAAATTTGTGAATGAAAATGAAAACGTATGCGCCATTTTTTTTTCTACCAACACTGAAATCCTATGAAACGCACAGAATAATCAAAATTCTGATTCTTTTGAGAGATTTTCAAGTTTCAGCATAAAAAAACTGGACAAGGCAGAGGTATAGAGTCGTAAACGCCATTTATTATTCGATTTTTTTTTATCTTGAAAATGTTGTGAAAATCGGAATTTCAATTTTTTCCGTAATAATAATGATGATGATGATGATGATGATGATGATGATGATGATGATGATGACGACGATAATGATGATGATGACGATAATAATAATAATAATAATAATAACAATTATTATCATAATATTATGATAATTATTATTATTATGATAATAACAATATGATAATTATTATTATTATCATTGCAAAAAATTTACTCGAAAGTGGTGAAATTTGTAAATGGAAATGAAAACTATGCGCCATTTCTTTTTCTTTTTCTACAAAAACTCTAAAATCCTGTGAAACGCATAAAAAAGTCTGATTTCAGAGTTCTTTATGTGAAATTTTCAAAATTCAAAATTAAAAAAAAAAAAAAAACATTGACAGGGCAACGGTATAAAGTCGTATAGTCGTAGTACGCCATTTTTTTCACAAATACTCTTGTCCTGTGCAACGCATAGAAGAATTGAAATTCCGATTTTCACAACATTTTCAAGATAAAAAAAAAAATAAAATAAAGGGCGTATACGACTTTACACCTCTGCCTTATCTAGTTTTTTTTTTATGCTGAAACTTGAAAATCTCTCAAAAGAATCGGAATTTTGATTATTCTGTGCGTTTCACAGGATTTCAGTGTTAGTACAAAAAAAAAAATGGCGCATACGTTTTCATTTTCATTCCCACCACTTTCGAGTAAATTTTTTTCAATGATAATAATAATAATAATTATTATAATAATTGTTATGATTATTATTTCGGAAATTGTAATTATAATGATAATAATAATAATAATAATAATAATAATAATAATAATAATAATAATAATAATGATAATAATAACAATGCATTATTATAATTATTATGTATGTTTATGTATATGTTTATGTATGTTTATTTATTGTTCCCCTCGGGGTTACATGGTTTCCGTCTCCATAATTTCATCGAATACATTACTACTTACAATTAGACTAATTTACAAATTTTTACAACTTATACATACCTTACATTTGTTATAACTATTATTATTCCGAATTATTTCCGTTTGAATTCCCGCTCAGCTGTCATAGCGCTGAGCAAGGAACGGCGGTTCGTGAAACGCAGGACCGCGAGACGAAGGTTGGCAAGCGCTGCTCGGCCCGACTCGCAACGCGAAACGATCCAACATGGCCGCGGCCGGTGCTTTATACCGAGAAAAATTACAGTCTTTTTTTGGAAACAATTTTCGTCTTCATCGTTGAGTGAAATGAACAAGTTTTGCGATATATGTGAGTGGAATTATATTCCTGAGGGCGCTCAATGGTTCGTTTCCACCCTTGTGATGCGTAGTCGGTGATAACAGTGAAAACAAGTGACGGTCCCCACGCTTCGCGAAACAAAAAAGCCTTATTTTACTCGATTTTGGTGAGATACACGTTCATGCAGCTACCAATTTGATTATAAATCGTCTAAGGAACCCATTAAACACCCCCCCGTTCATATCCGGCTTCATTATTTTTTAAATATGGAAATCTGAGTCCAGCATGCCCTTAATAACGAAA
>JAEUYN010000262.1:0-145810 GCA_018257835.1 Euura lappo | reverse complement strand
TAGCGTTAGGTCTCATAGTCTCATAGTAGTGTCTCCAAGCAGTCCAAGCGGAGCGGGAGGTAGCACTAGGAAGGCATATTATCAGATCATACTCGCACGCCTAAGAACACGCCACTTATATGCTTAGAATAACAGGATCACGATAAGCCATGAAAATTGCTTCAGAGTAAAAGTAAGTTATCCATCACAAATTGGTCTAACAATGAAGTGAGCAGCTGTTGAAGTGAACTAAATTGATCCGGACAATCTTAGGTGCTGCACTATATTCAATGAATGCATCATTTCAATTTATTATTTCGAGTCAAAATGGCCGAATACTATAATGATCACTTTATAGCGATTCCCTCACGCCGAGCCTCACGCCATAAATCAGAAATAAAAAACTATATTCCGTGACTTGGGAAATGCTTCAAGGGTTGTTTGTCCAATGAATGAACTTGAAGGTAATAAAGAAAGACGCTCAAGGCTGCGGAGAAATCGCGTCAAGTAAAACTATTTAAGTTTCTCACTGTAATTCTATTAGGTATGCGAGCTTCAACTACCCGAATGAGTCTAACGAGATAAGTTCGTTTATTAGCACGTTGGTTTCACAGAAAGTAGGGATTAGAAAGGATAAACATAACTATTAGTATCAATTGATACAAACAGTTATGAGGCAGTATCTATATGATGAGGAACTCATATTCGCTTATTACTCAATCCCTTGTAAGCTTATTACATTGTTGACCGTGCTTTTTTCAATCATAAGATGTTAAATATACCCATCACTCCTCCGTCATCACTTAATTTCCAGCTAATTAACATTTTGTGCCGATGCGGACCAAGTGATTGCTATGAAAATTACAGAAATCTTGAGATACTCATTTGCCAACGTTCAGTTCAGTTACTACTTCATCATATCTTCTTCGGAAACGAAACTATCATCCAGATCAGTGGCACTGACTGAGACATCTATTCTGCTAGACCGTTTATTATTTATTGCTTGAATCAGTCTTTTTTCATAATATAACAGTGCTACGGAGTACAGCGGGTGGATTACCAGAATATAGCAACACCAAAACACATTGAGCCTCGCATTGAGCCAGCGAAAACGTCAGATGGAAGTACCGAAAGACAGACGGACAGACAGATAGGCAGACAGTAGGACGCCACGACACACGACGCATCGGCGCGGTATTGCAGAGTAGATTTGGTGTACAGCGAAGCACACTAACGAAATGGCCGGAATTTTCCAAAATTGTGACTTGGCACCTACTGCGAAGCTTCGATTTATTAGCTGACTTGACTGACCATCTACGCCATGCGGCTTCAACCAGGAGTTTGAAAATGAATTCAAATAGCGCGTTCATTTTTCAGTCGGTACACAACTCCAATCGATTAACCTTGAAATGTGATACTTTACTTTCAAACTGACAATTACACTTCCATCTGAAGATAAGATGTCAAGTTCTTTATTTTTCGTGGTAATTTATGTTACATGCGACTAAAGTAACTGCTTTTGAGCGAAGTTGATCTTTTGAACACGGATCGTTGGCGTGCTGAGGCGTGTGAAGGCGCAACCCTTACCCTTCGCCTCGTCTGCGGCGCGCCTCCGGGTTCCTGCAGCGCCATCGCACTCTTGGTGTGAGCATTGCCAACTTCCCGCACTTTTGTATCGAAATATACTGTTCAGGCACAGGCCTTGAATGCCACTTTTTGACGCCTGTCTTCGATCCGCAAAGTAGCACTTTATGAAGGTCCAGGACTGCTTTATACATTGAAAAGTCTAAATAAGGCAGTATACTACTTTTTACGGCAATTATCATATTCAGTTTCACGCGGATCTCAGCCGGCGTCAAAATGTCGTGTTAGGCCCTCGGCAGAAAAAGTATTGTATGGGGCGTACGTGTAAACTTACTGTTCAGTGACAATTATCTACGTCGTTCATATTAGCCAACGAAGAGTCTTCATTGAGGAATTCCTGATAAGTTGGCTGTATACAGTGCAATTTTACGCCTCGAGAACAGCTGGCGAGAAAGATTACTTTTCAATAACTGCCAGAAATGATAAAATAAAGGATCGGTTATGATACTAGTGTTGTTCCCGAGTCGAAATTTTAGGCCTCGTTTGAATCCCCCAGAACCTATTTCTTTTGTTTCGCACTAGCCGCTACTCTCCGTTGAATCTACTAAGCCCTATTTGCAGATTTCAGTGCTATCGGTAAACCTCCTTTCACTCCACTTCAGCCTCCGCTAGCCCTCTTAAACCTCCTTTTAATCGCAGATGTCTAGCGACTATGAACCTACGTAGCCTACATAACCTCCTCTGCATCAAAACTCTCGTTGCTTGACCCTACATAGCCTCCTTTGGATCCCAAGCATGCCGAGGACACTTTGGATTGAAGACTCGGTATCAAAAGGAGGTTGCGTAGGGTCTGAAAGTGAGTTTTAACCTACTTGATTCCAAGTTTTGGCCTGTGTTCGTAGTTCAAAGTGCGTCCGCATAGCCGCGCAGGCTTCCGTTTCGTTCCCGCAAGTATAACGCCACCGGCATATAACAAGAACCACGGCTCGGTGCAGACGTTTAAACACTTTGACACTGAGTAAGATCCAAACGTGATCGCGCTTAGGTATAACCCCAGCTGTACCTCTTACTATAGGTGGTTGCATTGAGCTTGACTATTACAACACTACAATAGTATTGTTGTAATTTCAAAAAACTGAAAATTTGATAAATTATTTCTGAATCCTTATCAAATTTTCAAGCAAATTATTTTTGTTAATATTGATGTCGTCCCATATTTGTAATTCAATCATAATAATATTGAAAAATTCCCTTTTTTCCAGTAAGGTCGAGCTATTTTTGGTTCGAATTTTCGATAAATAATGTTTAGTTGAATATTTATTCGCTTTTTGGATTATATCATTATGCCCCATATCGACGGAGATGATTTCTGTGACGTACGTAGAGGATAGATAGAATAGGCCTAAAGGAGGGTCTGTAGGGTCTGCAATAGGCCTAGAACAGGGTCTGTAGGCCCTGAAATAGGCCCAAAGGAGGGTCTGCAGGGTGTGCGTGAGCGTTGAAATAGGCTCAACTGGATCGAAAGGAGGGTCTCGGGTACCCTACATAACCTCCTTTGAATCAAAATGTCTAGTTTCTGCCACTTTTGGAGGTTCAAGTGGAGTATAACATTAAAGCGCCGCGAATATATCGTACCCTCCCTTGAACCTCCGTACTCCCAAAATTTGAACATCTTGGAGGTTCTGGGGAGGTTTGAAGGAGGTTGAAAATTTCGACTCGGGTTTCCTCACCCTGCTTATCTGACTTCGAAATACAGTTGGGTTTTTTAATTGGTAATTTTATGCGAATTACTCAGAGTTATGTCGGTTGAATAATTACGAAATATGTATAGTGGTGAGTCGAAATGTAGCTTGAATGATTCGAGCTGATGGTCAGCGATGCGTAGAGCGTTTTCGTTTGGGAAATATCAGCGGAGAGCGACGATTTCGTTTGGTGAACGGTACGATGAACACCGTGACCGAATTCGTCATAATTACAGCTTGAAACGTTCTTCGGAATATCCTTTGTTCCGAATTCAATTCACAAGCGATCGTTATAGACGAGCTACCAATGGAAATTTAACATAAAATACATACTCATGCGACATGCGCATGAAGTAACTATTTTTAGGCTAGGTGATGTTATTAGTAGGAGTCGTTGGCGTGCCTGGCGACCCAAAGGCAAAGCCAACTGAAAGTAAGGAAACATAATCCTAGCTGAACAGTTTACATCACGCCCGAGCCCCATAAAAAATTTTTTCGGGGAGGAAATTGAAAGTCACTTGTTCGGCAGTCTAGATCCCGCTGTTCTGTAAGGTCTTTTGAAAGCAGCTGACTGCCAGAAAAAATCTTTTCACGGCAGTTAGTCATAGGGGGAAACTGAGGTTAGCTGTATAAAGTGGCACTTTACGGATCAGAGAGCGGCATCAAAAAGTTTCTAATGCTTGTCCCCGTAAAACTAATATCCGGTCTTTCGTGGACCGGTAGAAAATGATGGGCAGGGATGAGGCGGTATTTGTAGCATGGCCTAGCCTTGGCCAGCCTTGCCTTGGCTAACCTGGCCAAGCCTAGTCTGGCGTAGCTAACCTCGAGAAGAGGTTAACCAATCGTTAATCTCGTTAGACAGCCTCTAGCGCACCTATACCATACCTGCTGCTGCAGTTCTTATCCAATAAAGCAACGGGAGATCTTGGTCGGATTATCATTTTTTTTACCTTATTTCTAGTTTCCGAACAATTATTATTCAACGGACTGGATTCACTCCGAAATTCTATGCTGAACGTAGGGTAGACTGGGTACGGTTGTAACAGGGTACGGTTGTAACATTGTTAATATCTCTGAAACTAAGGGTAGGACATTTATATACCGCTGCCTGATAATCCGTGCAAGTAGTCCGAACTAGCACATTAGTAGGTGGCGGTCCTCCGTGCAAAGCGGAAGTGGGTAGCGGGGCCCATTGTTATTTTCGGGCCTAAAGTAAGTTCTTACAATCTTAGTTAAACATCGATAATTAGACTTCTATGATAAATCTTCAATTTTTCTTTTGTTCATATGTTTCCTTGGCCAATTCTGTGTCAGTATTCACAGTATTTTGAGTCGATAGATTCGACAGAATAAATGAAATTTTGACTTGAAGTAAAAAAACTCGTCTGGGGTCAGTTGTAACCTACTACTACTGAATGTAACCTACCCTGTAACCTACCATACTACTACTGAATTTAAACGTAAATTATATGTATGGGGCTACAATCGTGAAATACGTTTCCTCGACATTCATTTCATTGTGGCTCCTAAACTAGACTTCACCCCACATTCGTCAAGGGCTCAAAATCTTTGTAATTTCACAAGGAATTAATAGTTGAAATTTCATCAAAATCATTTTGGTATAGAATGCCCGGTATTCATACATTCATTCTGAAGGCGTTCACCTCACATGACTTCATTCTTGTGATCATTGTGAAATAAAAAGTATTTCAATTTGCTATGAAATATTACTTCTTCCCAGGAAATGAGGAACTAGCCATTAAAAGGATCGATAAGCCTTGAGTATTTTTATTCTAGTCAATAAAATCACTTTTCAACTAACAGCAAACTGATTGCTTCTGACATTTAATATTTTGTCATCCAATATTGAGACTATTGAACTACAATCGAAGAAAAAAAAACTCAAATGGAGAGGCCGGGGCAGTACAGGGACGCTGTCTGATGAAGGAATATGTATCTTTTTCTGGCAGAATGACGTACCTTCAACGAGTACTTTGGAATAAATGGAACGTTATCACGCTAATTGGGAACATATTTCGTCGATTTTGAGACATGTATCCGATTTTGCCCCGGATATACTAAAATTTGGAGGTATCCCGGGAACCCTGTGCCGTCTTGGTCTCACCGACAGTTAAATTCCAAGCATTTACAATTCCCTTCTTGTCCACCCCTCTGCCTACTTTCGCCGTAGTTATCTCCTCTAGACACTCTCGTGCGGGGCAAGTACCTACAGAATTCCCTAGTCCCAGACCAGTGCCGGTTCTACAATACCAACCTAAGAGAGTTTAAATTTGCCACAGAACGCAGCGTTACTCGGACTTCCGTTTATATAATACGGGCGTGGTGCCCTTCTTCCAAGGACTTTAATTGAAATTACGTGATCACGCCGATGCTCGAAAAAATCTCAATAAAACGCAAGTATGATTCCACAGGATTCCACTCAAACGCAAATTGATCAGAAAAAACCGAGCTTGCCTCCCTTTTGCATAACTGTACAATTTGGTATTCCAATGTTATTTTAGTGCCCGGGTCCCAACTGCCCTGGAAGGACAGAAACAAAATAGCAGATTTCAAAAAAAAATTAAAAATCAATGACTGGCCTACAACTCTGATCTTGAAGGAAATGAGCAACAATGTGTGGTGATTGCTTGAATGCACACAATTTTTTATATTCTAACCTCAAAACGGCTGTTTCACGGGCGCTTGGGTGATCAGCTGATTCTCAAAAGCGCAACTTGAGTTTTTATACCGATATATTAAATCAAAACGCACCTTCTAAAAAGCAGCGAATAAAAATTGTGTCTAATCTGACGGGCAACATTTAAGTATTAGACTCATGCTAGAGTGAAATAGGGAAGAAATAATTATTCACTCTCATAAGACTCTGTATATCACTCGGGGGGAGAGGAGGAGTTCCTCACGTTGCCACGGGTGGTGCCAGAATATTTCTTGCTCGAAGCCGAGAAGACTAGAGACAGGAGAACGAAATTCTAGTGGGCCCGTATATGGCAGCCGCTTGGCGGCGCTGCTAAGGGTACGGTACTTGCGCAATCGGATACTGCGCATCTCTACATTGACTTGATTGGTGGACTTGAATTATTTGACTACGCTGTGCCGCATTGCGCATGTACTTTACGCTTAACAGCGACACCTAGCTGCTGCCGTATACGGTTCTTCCCCCACCATACGAGTTCGTTCTCCTGTCTCAAGTCTTCTTGTACGAAGCCAATAGATACGTAAAAATCAGACAACAAAACGGAATCGTATGAATTCTTCATTTGAAGGCAAGGTGATTAAAGGCTACCATGGAAAATTGTATATGTGAGGCGAAAATATAACTAATATACAAAATTCAAAAACTTAACCGATAATATTCGAAAATCTAAATTTCTCCTGTGATGCAATTTTTAAGGTCAAGGTCCACTGATCAGGCATGTCCCATCTAGAACATAACTATTTTTGAAATGTATTATCACTACGTTTTGCTCTTGGTTTTCAGATGTCGACGATTGACACTTCGCGCCGACACTTTTCTGATCCCAGCAGACACTAATTGTCATCTGCGTAGTGTTGAACTGTCTCATAATTACGATCTTCTGGTGATTAAAGAACCCGATTAAGAAAGTCAAATCGAATTTTCAGAGGTCCTGTCACTCCATAAATTACAGAGTGAAGAAACCCTGCCTTACCTTTCTGCAAGAATTAGTGTTGACCAAACTACCATGCTCTCTAAATTTTTTGGAGTGAAAATTCACTTCTGAGATACTGAAAACAGTGCAAATCCAATAGAGTGATTATTCACTCTAATGAAATGAAATATCACTCTTCTTCGGAGTGATCTGTTCATTCAAATCGCTTGGAGTGAAAAATTTCACTCCAATGGAGTGGAAAATTCACTGCATTCATTGGAGTTGCGCTGTTTTCACTCCAAAAGATTTAGAGAGTGTCAATCATAGAATGATGCGGGAACTTTTTCTGAAATATATAGGACGAATACGGACGAGCGCGAGCGCCCAACGGAGTCAAAATTGATTCGTTTCAAATTACTTATATGCACCCTTGATGTGACGTTTATGAAATCTATTCGGTCGAACCTGATGAATAGAAATCAGCAGGTGCAAGTAATTTGCATCCCCGAAATGAATCGGCATGAAAAGCTGGGTGTTGCATGGCAGTTTAGCAGGACGAAAGCGCATTTCACAATTTTTCCACTTTCGTCCCTTGAGAGAAATTTAGTTCACTTTCCGCCCCTGATTCGCGGGACGAAATGAATGACACTAAGTTGAAGGTTACGTCCCGCTACTGCCATGCAAAACCCCATCTTGTCATGCACTTACTATAAAAAATATGGTCTGCAACCAGCGACTCGCTTTGCTCGAACGACAATCTTCACACTCGTCGCATTCGCCAACTTTCGCATTCGCCAACTTTCGTTCCTAATTTTTAGACAGTATATACTATTATTGGCCGGCAATCGATCTCCGCAAAATCTCCGGATCTAGTGGTTGCAATGACAATCAAATTGCTGAAAAGAAGCGACAAACGCAAAACGTATGCGGGATAATCTATGGCATTTTCAGCCTCCACAGTCGGTTAGCATCGATTTCCAAGCCTTCCCCTCCACGCCCGTTTTCCACTTCTCAGTTGCCTCCCCTCGATTCCTAGATACGCAGGCAGGCAGGCGCCCTTCGCCTCACCGGCGCCCCGGGGTCGCCCCGAGCTAGCGCCCCTCTTGAGTAAAATGCTTCACAGATCGGATTCGGGCGGATTCCTTCTAGTCAGGGTTGAGGGTAGCTGCAGAACGGTGGCGCCATCGTGCCGAGGGTACGCGAACTGTTTACCCAGCGAACAGGTTGCAGGGCAAAGTGGAAAAGCTTTGCTGCAGAGCATTAACCGTCAGGCAGCTGTATTACCAACTTGAGAGAATAGAAGAGGGTGAAGATACGGTTAAGAGCTTCAGGTTGTCGACTCAAAAGGGTAAGATGTTGCTACTGGAGGAGTAATATGTATGTGAAGGTATACGAGGGCACTTCGCCGAGGGCAAAGACGGGTTAAGTACGCTTCAAAGACGGCCCTCCAGCCGACGGGCATGGCATGCTTTTCCTCGGTTTCTCCAGCTTCTGTTACTTACTTTCCTACTCATCTTCTTTCGCATTTTTGGACAATCAGAGTTGAATACCACAATTACAAAGCACTTATTGTGACTTGCAAATAAGCAATATTCGTATTTTTGCTCTATTGCATTTCGGTTGATTTTCACGTTATACCAAATCTACGAATGTCGTTCAAAGTTCTGGTCAAAAATGAATACTCGACATAGTTTATTCAATTTTCGTTTCTCCATTGGGGACCTTGAGCTCGAGAATGAGGTTCTCTGTACCTCATTCTGTCTGGATACGATCCTTTGCCGTATGTCAGGGATAATGCTAAAGGGGAATATATTTTTCCAGATTCATGAATAATTTTGTTGTGAAGGAATTGATCACTCGACATGTTTATTTGGAAATTTGGAAACAGAAGGGAAGGGTGGTTACAACCTTCTACCAAGGACAAATATATTCCAGTGTTCTGCTTTATTCAGTTGCTGCGATATTAATATGAAATGCGTATAAACTATTCCCAATACCTACAGTTTTATGATATTGTTCATATAACTCATCAGGTGTCATACGGATATGCGAAGAATACCAGAAAACGTCGGCTAAGTTGTGGGACATAGGACAGTTTTTCGACCGGAACCGATTGTGATTATAGAAATCATATTGATTACGCGCAAATTTACCACAGCCAATCGCGGGCTTTCGGAACGGTCGCTGTCTCATATCAACCAGTGTTTGTAACAATTTGTTAAGGAATCGCAAATCCTAAGTAATTTGTACTAATTTCAAGGTTATTTTGCATTGCCGCGGAATTCTGCTCATTTAAGTTGACAAAAACTGTTTTAGGGTAGAAATCCACACGTTGAGTGAGTACACCAGTGAATGAACGGTAC
Source organism: Euura lappo (assembly GCA_018257835.1). Taxonomy (NCBI): domain Eukaryota; kingdom Metazoa; phylum Arthropoda; class Insecta; order Hymenoptera; family Tenthredinidae; genus Euura; species Euura lappo. The sequence goes on along the minus strand of JAEUYN010000262.1, from coordinate 136,513 downwards.
CACATTTTTTTTCTTTTTTGTTATTGGGTGTTAGAGTTATCTCTTGTTTTCACACTTTTTTGTCGCGAAACCTACGTTCCGCCGCGTAACAGCTGCACTTGTTACTTTTTCGCCAGTGAAACAAAGTTGACATATGCACATGTATATGATCTACTTTTTGTACAGTTTCAACCAATTGTTTGTAAATCGGCTGATCAACCCCGATTCAAAATTATCAAAAAAATCGATTGGTGGGCGAATGTCTCGGTCCGAAAATCTCTGTGTGATGACTGGGTCCCATAGAGTTTGTAGAGTAAAGTTTTGGGATTGAGTTCGGAATCAAGTAAGTAAAACGTTTAGAAAAACGCTGAAATATAAACGCATCAATTCTCGCGTTCAATATAACAAATTATAAACCCCTCATAAATGGCCTGTTGTATTTACTCGATGCCATAGTACCTATCAAATCATTAACGATATGCAAGGCCTATTCTCACTAACAATCTCTACATGGACTATTCAAAAGGCAACTATATCCCTGACAATTTTAAGAAGCCTGTTTGGGACTGGTCATTAAACTGCACATTCGAAAAATCCTTACTTCGGCTTGTTGTTACTTCCAAAGAGTAGCCGCCACTGTCCAGTGAAATAATTGGCAGCTGTCGTAGCTTTCTTTACGAAACGGTATGCCGATGGATACTAAATATCACTGACCCAGGACACTTCTACATTAAGAATGTTCTCCTGTGACACTATGGCTGCCATTACAACTTACGCAGTTGCGTGTATTATGCAACGTCTAAAAATCTTTGTACTACAGGGTATATGACCGATCGATTTATACTGCATATGTGTTGGGACATAAAATCGAGAGACTTGTCTTCGACTTATTCCATCTCAGTGCAAAAACATGGCAGAGCAGTCGGCCCCAGAGCATTGTCAAGCTTGATGGAAATAAGAAACAGAACAAGCTTGATAGCGTAATAGCGTGAATAGCCACATGAACCATGATAGCGTAAATACTACACATAGTTACACTTCTACAAGGGATCTTACCCACACAGCACACCCTCTTGTAACGTGTCAGAAATGTTTCAAAAATGTGTAAATGTCCGCGGAAATTTCAGTGTTACGTTTCTGGCACGTTTCAGACATGAAACATGAAATATTTCATGAAATATTTCATGAAATATTTCATGTTTCATGTCTGAAACGTGCCAGAAACGTAACACTGAAATTTCCGCGGACATTTACACATTTCTGAAACATTTCTGACACGTTACAAGAAAGTGTGCTGTGTGGGTAGGTTCTTTCACAGGTTTCTCTTCAACGTTACCAATATTACTGTGAATTCTAAATATGTATTAACTGATTATCATCACCGTTTTTTTCGTCGGGAATACGAGTTCCCGCCTCCCTGTCCCGGGAACAATATCCCCGTAAAGTAAAACTTGATGATCCACTCCACCATCGTGACGATTGCCCCTTGCCTCGCCAACGGGAGCTGCCAAGCAAGTTTTTACGCATATTTGAATGTCGCCGGGACTTTAGACAAACATGTACCGCACACACTGGGTCTACAAATGTGCTCATGCCGACTTAAAAATTTCCATGGAATTAATTAGAATTCATCCCAAAATCCATTTTTTTCCCCCATTCACCAGATACCTTCAGGATCTTTTGAGAATTTGGAATAAAACTCGACGGATTCCATAGAAGTTTTCAGCGAGGCTGACACCGTATATTTCATACGCAAACTACCCCTCGGGCCGCCATCATTCAATTGTAACGACTGTTCACCGTAACGTTGATGTGTTGTTCTGGAATTAGCCGCGGTTGGCTTAGCAGCTCCCAGGGCAATGCCGTCCGTCATGAAGTATAGACGTCAAGTTTATTTCATAGTTTACTGAAGATATTTTGGCAGGAATTGAAGTAGCCAAGTTCCAGCAAAGTTACTTCGCATCGTTTCAAACGATTGATACTCGTACTACTCGAATCATGTCACATTGTAGTCCAGTGCAGTTCAATGACGAAGTTATGACTTGCTACTGAACTTCGTCAGGTAGCTTTTATCAAAAGTTTCCAACTTCTACGTGGTTAAAGCTTTACAGTTATTCTTCTCGCAACAGACATACTTTGGTTTAATAAGACTATAAACAAGGTATTGGAATCGAAAGGGGAAATAATCGATAAGACGGCCCCGAGGAGATTGCTTGTACGTATGAGAAAATCTTATTTGTCAAGGATCATCGAGTTCTTTCAGATAGAAAAGCTACACCACCAGTGAAATGGCTTCAGACGGAGGACATGGAAAGACGGTGTCGAGCGTTTGATATTCGAAATGATCCTTGGCAAGTATTATTAACTTTATACTGCAGTATAAAGTTACGTATCGAGACTTACATGAGAATACAGCCGATGATAAGAATCGTCAACAATATCGTGTATGGTATGCAGACATCACAAACACCGAAAAGTTTCAGCGCTACATTGGCGCCTATTAGAAGAAGCACAGAGTCCAAAAATGAGCATCCCCTACCCATATCACTCGGTCATTTTAGCTGGAATCCGAATCACCGTGTACGAATAAAACCACTGTCCTGAACACAACGACCCCGAAACAGACCACCGTCCCCCAGTCAAGCCCGACAACCACTGATCAGTCTTCACCTCGACACACGTGACACGTGTCGGACACCTATTAACGTTATAGACGCAGTGCCGTAACAATTAGTTGTATGAGGTTCTACCCGTCATGGATGTTCACTAATCACCATGAATACGTCATCGCGATTTGTCGCAGCTGCCAATTGAAAATTTAAGAACTTTTGGTACCTAGATCTACCTAGAAAACTGTATCATTAGTCTGAAAGTTTGGGATTTCTTTCTAATTCCGTCTTGATCACCCAGCACAGTATATTTTCGATACATACTGTAAGTATTTGAGAAAAATAAAATGGTCCCCAAACCAAGGTATGGTTCATCCTTTGCTTTTGTCAAATACTCACGCTAAATTGCAGTTGAAGATCACCGTTACCGAATGGAAATACGAACGGTATTTGGTAAGTCAGGAACTAGTCGTGTAAATAACGAGAATATTTTTGATAATATACGTTGATTATTAACAAAGGAAATGAGGCCTGTAGGTACGTTCATGGATTAAGGAACTGACCAGAGCAGCCCTGCGAGAAACACTGCGTGTGTTTACTCCCAATAACACTTTTGAGGTTTCTTAAACCCCGCAACCATGCATTGAGGGAGGATAAATGCTGGCCGAGAAGGGGTTGGCATTGTCGAGGTCATGTTAGATCAGTCTGCTTTGGGTCGAGTCTTGAGGTCGGGATAGGGGGGGGGAGCTAGTATATAACCTTGTGCGAATGTAATTATATACGATTAGCACCATTATTGTGAATATAATTATTCTGACGTATGTTTGATGGCACGTCGCAGTTTCACCAAAGCATCAAAGCGTCACACATCAAAAGACATTGGTGACGCGTCAGTGTTTCCTTCGTTGTAAAGTTTAATTTCGCAGGATATTTTGAAACCGGACAATTTGGAAGAAGGCGATTTTTGGTTCGCAATTATTGACCAGAAGTTGGAAGCTGTGGGTACGATGGTGCCATTGAGTCGAGACATTTAATTCGAATACCGACGTTATTGGTAAGCACAATCGAAGGTGAAAGGGTGAAGTGAGGAGAAGAGCAGGGGAGTATTCGAATAAGATTGAGATAGCTTGAAAATTTAATTCCACCTACTTAGGAAGCCGTTTGCTTTGTTCCTCCCTCGGGCAGATGTGGGACAGAGAAATTGATGTATTAGTGCGTACTATTGCTTCTTTCACCGCGCCAATCTTTGCTCAAACTTTGCTCGAATAACTGTGCGTGAAACTAACTGATATCGTTATTTTTTACTGACAATCTTGCGCTGTTTGATCTCGAAGAAATGAAATTATGTCTCATTCGATCTGACAAGAGCTTAGAATGGGCTCTGCCTGGCTAAATATCAACACACAAAAGAAGATGAACAGATCTAACCAGATATAACAGGGTATCAGAGTGTATTTTACATTACTTCCTAGAACAATATTACAAGTCAGGAACCCCCTAACTTCTTCAGCCAATGGCCTTGAAGAGCCAGAGCCGTGTCTATATGACATAGTCCTGGATGATGACGACAATATCGAGATCATGTCCGATCTCATCTTTGTTCCTCAGACAGTACGATGATATCTGTGAAAATGTAATGTTTACTCAATCATATGACCCAATCTCATGCTTTGGAATTAAAATGAAATCCTTAGGCTCCCAAAAGTAGATTATTATAGGGTAACCGCTTGCGAGTCAATATAAGAAGTGTGGCCGAGTACTGCTCTCCAGAGTGACTCTGAAGCAGATCATCACATCGGATGTAATTTTTTGCTACCCGAGAGTTTTCAGTGATGTTAGATACCTCGCAACAAAGAATAAAGATCAAAAACTCTCTTCTATCTGCTGACTATATCTCTCTGATAGTCGACACTGGCGTCGAACATTATCTGATGCTGTCATACATGTTATTTAGTCAGCGTAATTTACCTCTCGGAGATAGCGAAGTTCTGATAAACATCGCTGGTAGGTGAAAGATAAAATACTGCATCACTGCATCCCTCATAAAAAAAAATCTCTGCCAATTTCTTCGCAAAACTGTAAAAATGAATTCTGGTTTGAATCCCTGCAATGAAAATTTCACATGAATCAGTAGAATTCGGTAATTTTCATGAAAAACTCAACTTTTGTGCGACGTGGATAATCTTGAGGGCCCCGATTTTTCTGCATTTAAATCTGTGCAATTTTGCGAAGAATTCACACAGATTTGTTTTCACTGGGTGCAAATATTCTCTTAGCTTTGATCATTTTCTGAAAAGAATTATGAGGAAAGCAATTCTTTTAAACGTTTTTTCACGAAGTATGAATCGTGTTCTTAACAGAAGCAGTACTTTGGTAAAGAAATGTAATCAAGACTCATCGTTCTACATTGCCTGCCTCAGTCTCACTTTATCGACCCCAAAACTCCTGCTTCGTGGTGGTACCTCACGGCTTTTCAAGGAGAACATTCATCTAGCTGTCGGCCAAGTTTCCGGTAGCTTTCTCGATTACGATCAACAGGGTTCCTATTGGAGCTCAAGGTCAGCCCAGCATGATGATTATTGGCACTGTAAATTTGAGCCATTACTACGCGTTTGAAATACCTGCAGTATATCCATGTGACGTGTGCGAATTCCCAAATTACTGGCATACCAACTGTGGATCTTTAATCGGTACGCGTGTCCTTTTCATAGTATTATGCTGACTCTGGACGTTTTCATTACGCGAAGGGAATGACGATATTTACTCGCTTCTACTTGCTCCATTCACTTGCAGGCATTGCAAGACAAAACGTTATAAATGTTTGAGATACTTATGAAATTCTATCGAGGGGGAATGAAGTTCACCTACCTGATACGCTTGTTTCAAAAGACACCGTATAGAGTACGCACCGGTTCTACACGAACCGATATAACACATACTCAATTACTTGGCACATTATGCTCCTACACAAAATTATTCCATGCCTGACCCTGACCCTCACCCTGATTATATCATTGATCCCACACAAATGACCTTACGTAAGCATGCAGACGGTGTACTTATTCGAACGTAACAACATATATATATCCCGAGTGAAAATAACTCATTTGACAAAAAAATATTCTCAAACGAAAACAGCCCCGGGAAAAATATCTCTGATAAAGTATACCCGTGAGCAAAAGCTCTTGATGTTATGAAACATCGATTTTCGATTATCAATTTCGTAACGCTAGTTCTTGAAAGCTGAACGACAGGAACTTTTATCATCCTATCAGTGAAACAGTTTTCGAAAATAGAAAATGTTTTACATCCTCCCCACTGATAGTACCGTAAGTTATAACTTCGTTATCTATAGTTATAACCTATTCAACCTATTCAACCCCTACGCTCACCGTCTAGGAGGCAGGAAGACGCCCATGGAGACCAGCAGAAATCGATAGTGACTTTCTACCCCCTAGCCTACCAATCAAAGCTCGTAATTACCGTCCCGGAAGCTCCTAATCCAATTGAATCTAATCTCAAGAGCGCAACGCTGGCGACTGTATTCGGGATTTTACCTTGCGGCTAGAGGAGTCCGACTTATCTCAGCACTCGTAAGATTTTTACGATCACTTAACGAGTGCAGAACATTAAACGTTCGATCTAAAAAGCCATCAGTGCGAGAAGTGGTCGCTTCGTAGGTAATGCATGACTTCAATTAGCGTCGGCCCCATTAACGAGTTGGTATGAAATTAATTGCTAAAAGTATCAACGCTGCAGGATTCCTTCCCTAAGTTATTGCACCGCCGTGCAATATCGATAGCGACAAATCATGGCGAACAAGGGTGGCCTCTTAACTCGCGCGAGAATCCCTTTCGAAATAGCCGTTATCATTCGCGAAAGAAAAATTCTGGGAATGCAGGAAAATTCGATTCACTTTTATGACATAAAAAACCATCGCGACTGTTCTATTGCCATTGCCTTCGCCGATGTCGATAAACGTCTTTCAACCATCGGGATTATAACGGTCATCAACCTTTCCGCGAAGTATAATCAATAATCCATGGCACCACGGCTAAAACCCTAACCTACAGTACTCGGTATGTGTCAGTCCAACATCTCGATGGGATAAAACCAGGTGGGGAAGAAATAAATGAGACACTGGGCATAACCAGTACGTATGTCGAAAATTCAATGGAACACTTCACGTTCAATGAGAAATTAGAGTCGAGATGTATACGCAGTTGATTTATAGAATTGAAAAAAAATTGTGATTTCTTACGCGATCAATCGTGCCTTTACTGTTGGTGTATCGGAGATTCGACGAATTGGGAGGTGATTGCAACCACTCGACGCACATTTCGTGCACGTATCCAATAAGCGTATATGACGTATAGTGGCATTCGTACTTTTGGTTAGAAATACGTAACTGCATCCTTCAGGTTCGTCCATTTTATTATCAATCAATACGCGATATTTTCGATCTAACAGAGATGATCGCAATGTAATGAAATACACTAAAACATCATTCCTCAATTCTCAGTATCAGATGAACACTATAATAAAATGGAAATAAATATATATCTTATAACTCTATGTAATCTAATGAGATCAAATTTCATCATAATTAGTTGTGCGACTAGCGTGGTGGTTAACATATATTTTGCGAACTGCTACCCCGGGTTCCTAGTGGGTGTATAGCCTGCAAAATACTATCGGTAGTCAGACTCATAGATTTCAGGGATACGACTTCTATATCAACTTGTTTATAATCTATGAGGCAATGCTGAAATTAGCTAAAATTTCGAAACCATTTATTTCGATAATCTCGTCCGTAGCGTGTCATGGCGAGGAAATGCCCTGGGTGAGTGGTAATAAGACCTATAATTGTAAATGATGGTCGACTGTTTCAAGTATAATTCTGCGGAGCCTGTTCAGATTTGTCTTCTAAAAACAGTGAATAGTTCAACGAATAGATATTGAAGAATCTTGAGAATATAAATATGGTTTATTATCATTATTATCAGGTAACATGGTAAGCAGATACGAAAGACATTCCAAAATGAAAAGCATTGTTCCTGCTGATTTATAAAAGGTCGAGAAAAAAAATCGATAAAATAACGGATTGCTCATATGCGTGTTGAAATATAATAAAAATAAATGCTTGAAACCCTGACATAAATAACATACTAAAAATAACCATTTTCCAATGTAACACAAACGACAAATTTATAATATACAGGGTGCGGCATTTAAAGTGACCAGGGCGATTTTCTCGAAACCGAAGCAAAATGTCAAGAAAACTTTCAGACGAAAGCTGTAGGGTTTTGAAGGGGACAGAACATAGCGCGTTCGAATTTTCATTAATATAAGTGGAGGCGTCAAGGAGATACGAAGGTCAACTTTGGTTTTTTAAATGGGATGGTGTATTTTTTATTTTGAAAATGAAAAGAGTATTCAATTTCGAGTATAGACGACTAGGGTCAGTAGAATATGCGCCAACGGATTATTGATGCCTGTGCGAATATCACTGAAGACACTTTGATGAAAGTTCAACATTCTTTGATCAAAGCTTCCAGAAATGTATTGAAGTTATTGGCCATCATTTCGAACATTTGCTTTGATAAAATGGTAAATTTATCCCGCGAAAAGTGGCTTTTCTTATTTTTGGAATATCCTGTTGAGTGTCAATTTTAGGACACTGGTGTACTTATACTTTTATACTCGAAATTGAATACTCTTTTCATTTTCAAAATAAAAAATACACCATCCCATTTAAAAAACCAAAGTTGACCTTCGTATCTCCTTGACGCCTCCACTTAATGAAAATTCGAACGCGCTATGTTCTGTCCCCTTCAAAACCCTACAGCTTTCGTCTGAAAGTTTTCTTGACATTTTGCTTCGTTTTCGAGAAAATCGCCCTGGTCACTTTAAATGCCGCACTCTGTATGATCTTACTTCGCCAAAGTTCAAAACAATAGTATATTGTGCACCAAGGGAGCGAAAACGTTTTGCGACCATGGTGCACACCATATTTTATTCCATACATGAACGAAAGCCGATTTCGCGGGCAGATCAGTGTTTACACTTCAGGTGAGAAACAATACAAGTCTTCCGACCCATCACTTGAATGAAGTTAGAGTTCGATAGTGAATGGCTCGATACAGTTCTCGCGTGGCTTACGATCTGGTGCTGCGGACTAAGCGGCGCTCGGAGGAAATACTATCAGGGAAGAAAGACTTTCAGGGGAAGAAAGACTTTGCGGGAGGAAAGACTGGTCTTTCTTATCGGATAGCCTCCCACCGGAAAGAGTTCCCGGTCGGTAAAGCCGCACTTCGCTCCCCCAAAATAGGAAGCAAAATCGGCTTTTCCGTTCATGTATGGAATAAATGTCTTTTGGATTCAATCCATGAGAAAAAAAGACCTCCGAAGGAAAGCTTCGTTATATATAAGCGCGAATAGGCGGGGGTGTGGTTTTGCTCCAATGAAACATCAATCTCATCCCAACAACTGCAGGCATCGTAAAAGCCGTTGCCTCGAATATCCTTGAGCCCTGCACTCTCTTCAAGCCTTTCGCCATTGACTTCAGCGTTCAGCCCTCACGTCAAAAGCATCTCTCTCCCGTGGTTACGAAGCCCATACTCCATTCCGAAAGTATGACAAGCACAGCGCCAGTCTTCCACGACCCCGTAAAGAAGCCACCAGCCAACCAGCGGTCCAACATCAAACAATGCAAGCGAGTGTGTCGTGGTGCGGATTGGTGCTTATATATGCCTGTGCCGTGCCTGAGTGGAGGCTGTGGCTGTGCTGCGTGTGTCAGGTCAGGGTGGTTTTCTGAGTCAGCGCGGTTCGACCCGGTGGGATCCAAGGAGTGCACTCTCCAGGATATCGCACGGGGCATAGAATGACTCTGTGAACATTGCGTACAGATAAAGCGTGAGAGGCTATTGGGTTTATTGGGCTATGGTGTAGACGCTTGTTGTCGTGGTGTAGGAGGGGAATATCGTCGCCCAAGTACGTCTATTTTGCCAATTGCCTTTTATTTTCGTTTTTCTGCCAGATTAAGGTATCCAACATTTGTACACACAATAAAACTCTAGATCATAATTTTGATCCGCGGGGATAAGGGTGACATTGAAGTTTGGATGCTCGAGCCGTTCACAGCCAAAAGATTAATTGACAATGAGAAGTGTTTATTCATCAATAACTAACAAACTATGCCATCCTTGATGTTAATAGATGCCGATTAGGAAGTGAAATGACAAAACGTTGGACCAGGCGAGGACAGTCGGGGTCAGGAAGCATTGGCAAGTGCCCAATGCAAGACACAAAGAAATTATGTAGGGATGAAATCTTTGAGACTCCCTTCTATGTTCGCTGGAGATCAATCAAACACCGTTTTCAATTAAATCAACTTCACAAGACAGTCTTGTAGCTTATCATCCGGTTAACATACAAAGAATTCTCAACAGTGTGACTGCGTGTAATATATTTGTATTGAAAAAAGAATGAAAACAGATATTCAAATTAGTTTGACTGCATATCAATAAATCGACGTATGGGACCAATCAGCGCGATCCTCATACGCCTTTGAGGCACACTCACCGCTGTCGCGTCTTGACGCGACGATATCTTCTAAAGTCATTGCCTGTAGCGTCGTTTGGGTCGAAACCGCGTCGGTGTTTAGGCGGCGAGGACATGGCCGTCTTGGCAGATCCGTTCACCGTTGCGTCAGCGTTGTTATTGTTGTGAATGTGCAGCACAGTCAACGGTGGCGGCGAGGGCAAAGTTGCGGGTGGCGTCGTCGGCGGTGGACAACACCGGCACGCGGTGGCTGGCGACTCGCCGATGACGAGAACACGCTCCCCGTGGCCGACGTGGTGTGGCACGATGTTCAACTCGTGCCTCGTCGCCCGCCCGGCGCCTGGACCACCCATTCAACCCAATGCTCGTCCTAAAGTGACTCCACCTTCTGGTCCCTTGCTCGATTTCTCTTTCCCCGTCGTTGAATATTTTTTTCTTATCGCTTTGTTTTAAGGACATGCGAGATTTTCCCTCCCCCCTCCGAAGTTCTTCCCCGCACCCCTTCAGCGATACGATGTTCGCTTCTTTGTGTCTCTTCGAGGTGCGCCCCGCGGTCTGGGCCGCGTCGAGAACGGCGTCAGACGGTCTCGCTCGTTTACGCACTCGGTGTTACTGCCCTCGCAGTGACGCTGGGACAGGGTGTCTCGTGGCGCGTGGTGTCGACGGAGCCGCGCGGAGGATGCGCGAGGCAGGTCGATACCAGTGACACTGAGATGCTTCAAACGTTTCGCTGTTCTAATTCTGCAGATGTTGGATACGTTGTCGTCAGTTTTTCGAATCTTCTGCGATAATCTTTGGACGTGGGGTGAGTATTAACGGAACAGGTAAAGCCGCTGAACATAAAAATTGTACAAGTTTTCCTCGGCATGCGAGAGAATGGTGGTAGTCTATCAAAAGTAAATGAACAAATAATCGATGGATACCGAATTGAGTTTCGACTATTTGGCAGGCGACAACGGCGACACCTTGTTAGCAGACAGGACACTTCCTAGTCCGGAGATCCTTGTTCGGCAGTCGAGGATGCAGCGTGGCGCTACTCGTTACGCACTCTCGAAACCGGATGTTAGTCCGTATAAACAATCGACAGATGTCCTCAGCTCCGCCTTCTTGCCAAACCTCGGATAGCCAGAACTGTGATCCGAGCTCTGACTCCAAAAAAACTCGTGAACGAGGCACCTGATGCGACGGTTAGAGAATGACTGACGGTTGATAGGCTGGCTCCGCGGGTCTCCGCCACCGACAAAGATTGCCTCGCGTGTATTCGACGTCCCACTACCTACGGGGAATCTATAGGGTATACAGCACGTAGCACCCTGACACGGAGCGGCCGCTAGGAGTCGGTGGCAGCGCGGGTGACCCTAGTCGTCGACCGAAGCGGCGCCGACGCTGCTGGGTCCGCCGGCTACCCGTCTTGATAGCGCACACATGGGAACATATAACCGCGCCCGGCTCACACGCGACTCTCTCGGCGTCAATAAATGCGAGAAGCAAAAAAATATTGTTCTTATAACTGAACTCAATGTAGAGGAATTGCATATAAGGTACTCGCCCCTAAAAGATATCGAAAATAACTCTGTACGAGCAACGACAAAAAGTGGACAGAAGATTGAAGGAACGAACTGTTCGGGGAAAAGTTGCTCAAGACTGTGAGCCTCAGAATCGTCTCGCTGGAATATATAAATAAATTCGAGCTCAATTAGTATCGATTTCAGCAATTCTTCAGTAGCATAGAAGCAGTCAGAAGTCTTGATGTTCGAATAAGAAGAAATTCAATGCACCTGTATTAACGATACGATGAACGTGATAAATTGTTCGATATCTCGATGCTCGCAATCGAACAGTAGCAAAATACTCCCTTGATTTTTATCACCTCTGCATACATTTTCAATCCGCGTAAGTGAGGTATAGTGTGCATGAGCCAACGTCGTATATGTTATAATATAGTACGTGCTATGAGCTACGGTGAAACAGGAAGTAGCTGTATAGTGTTCATACAGCAAAACTCTGCGATTATCCGCAGGCGATGTTCGACCCCGCAACCCGGTCAGGTCAACGATATCAACTTTATTTCTGCTCGATATGCCACGAAATGAGAATGTGTTACAGTAATTTACAGGCTCTTTGTAGGTTTTTTTTCACCTTGGAGTAAAAACAAACAAGCGAAGTAAGTGTGATACCTAATTTTGTAATTATGTTATATCATTGTTTTAATGGAATACGAAACAGGGGTCATTCAAACATTTTTGGAGGCAGTTTCTACGTTCTCATGTGATCGCCAACGTCAAGCGTATATTTTTGGGACGATTAACGGTATCGTTGTTAAAAAGTAAGCGTATCGCCTATGGATAAAGCAGAACGGATGAATTCGCTGGAATTATAAAATTATGGTCTATGGAGATCATGCCGGATAATTGAGCTATTGCCAATTAGTATCAATCTGTTTTCGAACCATGTTCAGTTCTGCGATCTTCACGTGTACGAGACGAATGTAAGGAAGTCAAAATCATGCCAAGAGAGAAAAGATCAAGAGTGATTAAACCAATTTCAACGGAAATTAGGTCAATTCTACGTAGAAAATCTAAGGCAGGTATGTAATACGAGGAAATGTTCATTGCAAATGCGCATAAATTTACGTGAGTTTAAACTTGTCGTCAACCTCGTGCTGTGGGACCCCTGCAAGTATACTTGGGCGATAGATTCAGCGATTGGTTTCTAGCAGCTGGTGCCAGATGGCAGAAGTGTTGCTTTTCCACTGTTTGGAAACTGCAAGACCGTCGAGGGGCACCGACTCCTCTATCCTACCTTGGGGTGGTATGTTTAAACTCGCTAAAAAAAATATTGACTCTTCCGGGAAGAGAGTGTGATTCAAGCTATGCCAACACTTTGCACTTACGCTCATTTGAATCATTGATGAGACTTGTGGCATTGTATTTTATTTTCCGCGAATGCAGCGGATTATTCACCCGTTGAGTATCGACTCGCCGTTTAATTAATTATTCATATTCAAGTGGGGTGGAGATATGTCCGAGATGGTAAATAAATCTACACTGAATAATCACGCGATCAGATTATCTAATTCATCGGTTATTTTGACCTTGCCAAAATCCGAAACAGTATATCTATCTATCTTCTATCTTCTATCTTCTTCTTCTATCTTCTATCTATCTTCTTTTTCTATATATCGTCCTATATTATAAAGATATATCGCCGCTGCCGCCGCCGCCGCTGTTTCAGGAATCGAGGACCCCCCCTCACTTCCGTGCCGCCCCAGCCCCAGCTCCACCCCTCTAAAATTCCCACGGATTACCCAAAATTCCCACGGATTACCCAGAATTCCCACGGATTACCCAGAATTCCCACGGATTTCTCAGAATTATCATGGATTACCCAGAATCCCCTCCCCCGGCCCCTTCTTTCGGAAATATTCGGTCTTCCGGAAGTACCCAAAGTCTTCCGGTACGTCCTGAAGTCTTCCGGTAGGTCCCGAAATGACACGGTCGGGTGAATTAAGAAAAAAAAGTTCGCTCTTTTTCTATTTCACAGAATTTTCAATATTTTTTGTTCACTATATCGAACGATATTATATAATATGAACCTAAATCGGGGGGTTGATGCGCGAAGCAGGACTTCATACCTAAAATGATTACCCAGCATCTTTCGCCCCTCTCGCTCTTAATGCACATGCACATTAAATTTATAACTCTGTGTAAAGTAAATAATATGAACACATCTCCTGATTCGATATCATCGCAATGTATGTAGGTATATCTTGTGACGGTTTTTTTGGTACAATTATTAAAAACACTCAATGTCAGGCAATCAGAGTCATAAAAGTGAATTGAAATCAAAAATAAAATTATCTGCTCTCTTCTTCGCGTATTTCGTAAATAAAATTGTTTGCTCTCTTCCTTGCGAATTTCGTGAATGAAATTATTCGCTCACTACTCTGCGAATTTCGTTGGTGAACAATCAATTTGGCAGTGGCATCACTTCACCATCTATAATTTGGATGTGCTCTAGATCGTATACTTGAATGTAAATTTTCTTTGACTCCTCTGAAACAACATGAAAATCACCTTTACGTTGTTGATTATAAATTGGAAATGATAACAACGAAATGCAGCATATTACTACCGTGTTCTTGAATTTCACCGATAATTTGAAGTTTTTGTCCCTGTTTGAAAGCCATTTCTGTTGGCACGTTCGAAATGAAAATTTCAACCCTCCATGTCCCGTCTGTGACTGACCCTGTATAATCCCGATCCCTGTTCCCATTTGTTGTACAAAATTCATCTCGCAAAAATCCCCGAATTTCTACAAAACATGAACATTATTATCTCAACGTTAGGGTCGATCTTGGTAATATTCGAGTTGACCTTACTTATCCAGCAATTGTATTGCGGTATCTTCTCGAAATCTTGAATGTGTTAGATTTTTTTGCATTTTCTAGATGGTCAAATGTGCCAATATTCGCTACTTTCGTGTTCTGTTTTAAAAGCACCTCGAATGGCAAATTTCCTTCAGTACGAAAAGTGGATTTTTCCCGTGACATTGCGTTTTGAATCAAGAGTATCTGATGAGAAAATAAACATATCTGTCAGTCGTTGATGAAAAAGGTTGTACTTATTTTGACATACAGCGAATAACTCACATCATGGATTTTTATTTGATTTGACAATTTAACTGCGTCCTCATTCCACGCGAAACAGGAAATTTTGATTCCGTCGTTGTTGTCTCACTCTTCACTCTTCTTTCACTCACATTCATATCATATCACTCTTTTTCCATTCCATATACATTTTTCAATTTTTTCTCCAACTTTTTCCCCTAGTATATATGAAAGGAACAAGTGGCATTAACGCCCATTTGAAATTTGAGCAACATGTTCCCTCTGCGACGTAACCACCCACTAAGAAGCGATTTTTCGAAATTCGTTCCCTAAGGGGATGAAAAGGGGTTAAATCATATTTTCGCATATTCATGGATATCTCCTCAGTCCGATAAGATATCGACTTCGTCTTCGCGTCAAAAAATTGCTTATTGAAATACCTAGAAAGTAGTTTGAGCATTTTTAAAAATTCGACTCCTAAGGGAATGAGAAGCCGTGGAACCAATTTTTGAGGCGCGAAGCGCCGACCGGGGTTAGTGCGCAAAGCGCAGAGGGGCGGGGCCCCCAATCAAATTACGTTTTCTCTAACAAAAGTGTACGTTCTATCATTCTTATATGACAATGCCGCCGATATCCACATAGTGTTGACGGGAATGAGTGAAATATAAAAAATCTCCGAGTATCATGATCTAATCACGTGAGAATGACCTACTCTCGAGAAAGGTAGGCAGCATATATACAACATTCATTACTTGACCTGGTCGACTATTCGAAATCAATCGAACACTCTTTCTGCACCATCTGACCTATCGATCTAACCCCGTTGATATGAATTTTTCAAGGTTGCTGCTGTATGAGTATTGAAGAGGAAAAAAAAACTTTCGAGATAGATGAGTGTGGGTAAAGGGATTACAAAATATATGGGATTTTGTAAAGTAACACGAATAGATCAATGATAGCTGCGTGTAAAAATCGACGATGATTCATTTTTGGCCCAGAATAATTCCCATCTTGTCTCCTCTAGGGTCTACAGATCATCACTGATCAGATCGCCGTGAACTTTATATGTATACTGTACGTACATTCTCGTTAATGATAAACTTATATAATTCGCTGTTACACGTAATTAGACTGTTTCACAATCAGCTTTTTCTATGACTGATTGTTATATGATGTGAATATTCTGACGATGGCAATGCAATGATCATGGTAGGCAGTCCCCAATCATTTCTGAAGATTGACTAATTACGTATCAATTAGGAAAGTGACAACTATACGAGACGATATTCGAAAATAACGATTGATAATTATTATGATTTTTCATGACTTAAAAAATGAAAGGGAAGAGAATCTGCTTTGCTGATACACGGAAAAAAACAAGAATACTGAAGATTAAGACCAGCAAAATCTGGGAAAGTCTCAGAGCGTACAACGCGGTTGTTTCACACGAAACTTCCAGAAGTGTATTATGTGGCATACCCGTAAAGTAACTGTTTTCTGGCGAGGTTATGTTTTTCCCAACGCATATGTAAAAATAGGCGGTTTTGGCCGTCTGCTGAAAATGAAAAAAAGACGCTATTTCTCAATGAATTGGGAAATGAAGAATCATTTTTCCACTAGTGACCCAGAACTACTTCTGACCACTGGTGATGACAAAACACGCAAACTATTTCTCCACTAGTTGAGAAATGGTTTCATTTCTCCACTAGTGGGGAAATGGTTTGCGAGTTTTGTTCATTTTCAACAGACGGCTAAACTCGCCTAATTTTACATATTTGGAAAGGAATCAAAGAAAAATTCACCAGCAGGAAAATAATTTTAAAGAAACATTGTTTGCCACTACGAGAAGAGCTTGAGTGAATTTATTTAGAAATTAGATCCTCCTCATTTAACAAACTGAAAACGGAAGACTACGTCAACGATCAAAAGGCGCTACAATATCGCTTTGCACTTCTTGCCTCGATCAATAATTTTCACGCTCGTCGAAAGATTTCACCACGTAAACGAAAGCTCCAAAAAGCCCTTAGTGATGAACCATTCAATATAAATTTCAATATTTGAGAAAAGATCAATCAAAGATCAACCAGGAAACTCCCCTCAGAAGCTGGGAGTATCATCGACAATCGACGAAATTATCAGAGAGTGAATGAAAGGTCATAGTTAAACAATTGCAGAATTTAGTTCCACTCTTGAATGCTCAATAGATGATGACAGTGTATTAGAAATATGAGTGACATAGACTGAAAAAGAAGAAGCCAATTGACAATGCAAGCTGTCGACGGACTCCTGCAAGTTCACTTCATGAACGGACTCTTAATTCTGTATATAAAAAGGAAATCAGGTAGTAAACTAAACTCTGGATATTTCGATATGATTTGAATCCACATTTTTATGAAGACAGTCACCCTTATCAACTCGAATAGTTGTAACTCGCAGTCAGTATGACCACATGTTATGATGAATGATATTCGAAGATGAACAAAAAATTTATCCGCAACATACAACAGACATGAAAAAGTAATATCTTGTTGCTATATGGCTGATAGGCTTTAATTATGCCGATGTCTTCAGTTGTCGAACCGAAGTTCAATGAAAGAAAAAGCTCCTACTTTGAAGCAATGCTGTAATAGGTGTCACACAAGTCAGAAATGCCAACCCGTACGAGGTGTGTGAAAGTAACCGAAGACTTGCGAACGGGCCAGAGACCGTGCGGAAATGTTTGAGAGCTTGCAATAATGTAAATTATTTATTTTCAAAGTACCCTCACGTTCTTCGGATTGGGCAACTTAAATTGATGGAATATGAAGGTAATAAGAATAAGTGCTCATTACCTGCTCGTACCTACGGATGTTTGAAGATGGCGGGGCTCCCCTGGAAGAGCCCAGCACAGCACTTCTCATCCCGGCGTGCATCCCGGCGGATCTGATACTACTAGAGACCCGATGACCACGCGGATAACCGTGGTACCCCCTGGACCGGTCTATCCCATCATCAACCCCAGCATTACCAAACAATGGTAAAATTATGTCGTGAATTGTTGATCCGTTTGGAACTAAACCAACTTGTGTTCATATGAGGTTCCGGTGACTGCCGCGAGGCTAGTCAATCGTTTTCTCGTCCTTCCTCTATCGTCTCTTGGCTGTTCATTCAATCACTACCGCACTGAACTATTATAGCAAATACGGTAGTAGACAGTAACTTTGTACTTTCCAACTTAAGAAGTATTGTCTTCATTGAATAAAGAAAAAAGTTCGCAGTGACAAAGAAAAAGTCGTGAAGCGACGTAAAGTTGGTTTTCGCTTGACACAGGCAACTTAGCCTTGATTTTGGCGCAGCTTTCGCGACTGCCAATAAATTTCGCTGGTTCTATATTACACGTTCCGGGGACAGCTGTCTACACAACGCAGTTATACCACCGAATATTACAAATGTATCGTGTAGTAATATCACGATATCACGAAATGACATTCGTCAGTAAGAATTTTCTCTATCCTCCACGTTCACTTGATCCAAAAAATTTATCTTTCCTGGTCGCAGGTTAGCACTTGGAAAAATGTTCGTCGATTCTAAGTGTTCACCATTGAATGAATTCATTAATTTGCCAGAAAAAACAAAACACTGCACTACAAAACTGCCAACTGTGACGGACTTTCCGGAGACGATAACAATTATTATTTCCACTCATAGTTATTTTTCATTCAATGTAACAGTTTTCTTATTCACATCTTCTTCGCACTCATATAACTCGCAACTTTGTGCCATCTCCCGACTTGAACAACTCGAAGCGCAAACTCGGTCACGATGGCGTAAAAGAGCCGTAAAAGTTATTTGAACAGCAAAGCCAGGCTGACAGCGATTACGAGAGCCAACGTGGATGTCAGCGACGCAGAGTGTCGTTCCTTACAAACTGTTTTCTGGGAAAATCGTGTTCAAGACCGGACCTAGACAACGGTAGACGGTCGCTCGGGTCCGAAGTGCCATTTCTGTTCGAAACAAGCTCGACAACAATGTGCCCCAGTATCGAAGTGCCCCGGTCCATATTATACCTGCCACGTAAAACTTATAACCAACGTAACAGAACAGGATTGTGATATGTTTACCTCAGCCTCAGGCTCGCACTTACTCTATAATGACCCTCAACGCAGCTCAAGCTCATACTCTACTGGTTCAATTAGGTCTTGAAAGTACAAATCAATTTTTAGAACAGGGTCGTTCTTATACCCCCTTTCCTAGAAAAGCAATCAGTAGTCCATTCAGTGCCACCAAGTTATCTAATGCGCAGGACTCTTGATAACACACTCCTTCAATATCTTATCTAGCTAGAATAGATTCGATTATTGTATCACTCGCCAAAAAGTTCTGGGTTACTGGGTAGGTACTTTAGAATGCTACCGAGTCCAAAATAAATTGCTAGCATTTAGTGTTTATATTTGCCGATTGCAGGATATCCCTTTTAAATATATGTCACCTGTGTTGGAAAATAAACCCCCGCGGTGTCGTAAAAAAACCATGGTGGCCTATTTTTTAATTCTGGCGATATGCACTACAGCCAATCCTCATTTCTATCAGGCTCAGATTCAGTTGATACATTCTGCGGTCACGCATGTGCCGAAAAAGTGGAGACATAAGAAATTTCGGATAATGGGTTCAATCAAAGCCAATAAATATATGATTTTTCGGAACGCGAGGGTCACCATTGGGCTTCTTACAGCCCTGTATTATTCTAGTGTCTGGTGGGTGGTGGGAATTGATATTTTGGAAACAGAGGTGAGCGGTGAGTCTGGGAATAGCCGCATGTCCGCGCAGAAAATGCGTCCACATATGCACGGTGCCAGACGTTTGAACAAACTTTTTGTGAGTCTGTGTGCGTACGACACAAGCACAAATAAATACAGAAATACGTATTCCAGGATTGAAATCTTCGCGATGATAGCCGGTAAACACCGATCACTGGAGAACAAGATTACCTGCTGTTGAGGTGTAAAAAAATGTAGATGCATATTTTTCGCGAGAGTGTTTCCCGGGGTCAAAAGTTCAGATCAATAATAGAAGTTAGCTGTGAGTCGGCTTGATGTATCTATTTCTGTATTCGTATGATAGAAGTCGAATATTGAGAGCATGAAAAGCCCGAGGCGTGAGAAACGACGAAGTTCAAATAACCCGTCAGGGTATTTCCGGCTCCTGGACGTCCTTGGGGAACGACTTTTCTGGTAATCCATGCAGTTCAGGAATCTTGGCAAAGAGCTACCGTCTACATTCCGACGAATGTCACACGGCTATATCTAATGTACGTTCACATTTTACTACAGGCATTTATTATTAGCTCGGCACTTACAATTTACTCACGTGCTTCAATACGTGCATATGAGAGACGGAAAGCAGACATCGAAATACGAATTACCTACGCGTTTTTTACGTACAATTCGCTACACTCGGTCACAAAACAAATCGTTAAGACGTTTACGAGATTTTTTTATCAAGGTTCAGTCTATAATTGCGTGATCTTACAAACAGAAAAGAAGTGGACAATAACATGTTTTACGAGCGCCGGTAGTAAAACTTACGAGGATAAACTGAGAACCCAATAAAAAACTGTTTTACATGGAAAAACAAGCAGTTAATTGGGGTGACCTTGATGGGCCAGTGCTCGAACTTCATGTAACCTAAAAGTACCAAATAATGCTAGTCGCCGGTGCTGCAACAATCAACGAAATTCCTAGACCCAATACCCAACAAGAAATTCATTCAAAGTCTGGAAATCCAGCAAACCCTAAGGCTGGCGTTTAACACGATTCTAGCCGGGTCACTTGTAGTCAGAGCTTATTGTTAGCCAAGCCCAGGCTGAGACTTGCGCCGCGCTGTCTAGATCTCCAGACATGGAATACATTTCTGTTCGGGCAATTGCCGGATGTGACAGAACAACGTTGCTACTAACAACCCGATGTAAACCATATCTTTTGTCTAAAATGCTTACAAAATGGCAGTCGATGGTCGCTTAGAGTAGTAAATTCTTTCTATTTTTTTTCACTTACACGAAAAGACTGATAACAGAGAAAAAGTGGGCCGAATATTTTTTCACAACCCACAGTATCCCGGTTCCCACAGAATTGAATCGACTTGAGATACGATCCTTTGATATTTCAAGTTTTACAAAAATCGAAACTCTACCAGCAGCAAAATGAAGTCATAACAATCGAATCTAAAATGGATTCCGTTGGGTTTCTTACGAAACAAAATGAAAAATCTTTCATTCAAAACGGAGTGCAGTCAGTGCCTACTGGATGTTTTGTATCCAAAGTGTGCAGAGATTCTATGCCATTTGATGTAGTTTTGGAAAGCGATACTGGGTCGTGGGACACGCATCACTCAAGAATTTCAACCACAAATAAAATATACCCCGACTATTACCGTAGATTGAACAGTTTTTGATATCTTCTCATCGCAGCGAAGTTTTTTTTACAGAAGTATTGACGATCGAGATGTTGGATTACTTGGTCGAATGTAAAATCGAGACTACTAAGTCCGAGGGGGAAATAACTCCTTGAATTGACGTGTCAATAGTCCGTGAATTGATTCGTAATTCACTGAATTAACGAGAATTACTTGAATTAATGAGAATTACCTGAATTGAAAGTGAATTACTTGAATTGACGAGAATTACCTGAATTAACCGTGAATTACTTGAATTAACAGTGAATTACATTGAATTAACAGTGAATTACGTGAATTAATGAGAATTACCTGAATTGAAAGTGAATTACTTGAATTGACGAGAATTACCTGAATTAACCGTGAATTACTTGAATTAACAGTGAATTACGTGAATTAATGAGAATTATCTGAATTAGAAGTGAATTACTTGAATTAACGAGAATTACCTGAATTACCGAGAATTACCTGAATTAACAGTGAATTACATCGAATTAACAGTGAATTACTTGAATGACTTGAAAAAAACCCAGCTAATTACATTGAATTACCGTGAATTACTTGAATTAACAGTGAATTACTTGAAGTAATGAGAATTACCTGAATTGAAAGTGAATTACTTGAATTGACGAGAATTACCTGAATTAACAGTGAATTACATCGAATTAACAGTGAATTACTTGAATGACTTGAAAAAAACCCAGCGAATTACATTGAATTACCGTGAATTACTTGAATTAACAGTGAATTACTTGAAGTAATGAGAATTACCTGAATTGAAAGTGAATTACTTGAATTGACGAGAATTACCTGAATTAACAGTGAATTACATTGAATTAAGTTGAATTACATTGAATTAAGTTGAATTACATTGAATTACTTATTTACTCTGAATTATTCTGAATTGATTGAATTATTTTCAATTGAATGAATTATTTTGAATTGAATGAATTATTTTGAATTATTTCAACCCAAGAATTGATGTGTCACTCAAATCGCGAGTTATTTCCCCCTCGACTAAGTCAAAAGAAATTACAGGTCAGTGTACTGTCCGATCCTGCAACAAAAAATTCAGAAAAACTACCAAACTTGAAGCGTCTAAATTTCAGCGATCTCAAAAACAATGATTCACCAAGCAACAGTCGAATCGATATAGAAAAATCATGTTTTTTTTCAAATGCCCACATTTGTGTCATGACACAAAAGTGGCACGCCTTTTTTCTGCCCATATGTGTGTCACTCACAACCAACGCCCATACCGAAAAAAAGTACTGTGATCTCAGTACTTAGTACAGAGGATCCGAGTACTTAATACACAAATTGCAATACTTAGTACACGAAGCAGCAGTACTTAGTATACTGAGTACTAGTACTTCGTGTATTAAGTACTAATATTTCCTGTACTAAGTACTAGTATTGCGTGTACTGAGTACTGGTATTGCGTGTACCGAGTACTTGTAGTATCTGTACTCAGTACTCATATGGCTTGTACAGAGTACTAGTACTGTGGGCACTCTGTACTCATACTGCGTGTAGACGGTATTAGTACTTATTATGTACTGAGTAACAGCTTTATACTACACTGACAATGAGTACTAGAACTTTCTTTGCGAGCTATTTACTTCTTATGGACTATAATAAGTGCAGCTGTAATGTATAAAACCGCTTTTTATTGAATTCAATACTGCAGGACGAAGATTTTTAATACTATATTATACCTACAAAGTTGAAAATAAATTCTTTAACTGTCAACAAAAATTATGGTCACTCTTTTTCCTGTTGAGGATAACAAGGTCGGATCATAGATCAGACCCCGTTTCTGTTAGAGGCTCCATTCCTGTTGAATTTTGAAAGTGGATGTAATCTGTTGAATTCAACAGTTCAAAAGATGTAAATTAAGAATGACATTTTTTAAATGTTGCAATAACATGTGTTTTTTGTAGGAAATCAGATACAATTACAGATTAGTTTCGTGGAATTAACATTATTTCTTTGTTGCGCTGACACTCTTTCTTATTGCATTAACAAGAAAATCTGTCATTAATTTATCTGTAAGAATACGGACAGGTTTCTCCCGTAAACGTTTAACAATAGTGGGTTCTGTTGAATTGACAGAAATATTTAATTGGACTTTCTGGGACAGGTAAAAGATGTTAAAATTAACAGATCTTTTTTAACTGTGTAGGTATAATAGAAAATAAAATCTATCAGGGCCGTTCCCTACTAGATATGTAGTACTAGTACACAGTACCTAGTATGAGGTCGTACTAGTACCTCTCTAGTAGCAGTACTTGTAGAGAGTACTAGTATCAGTACAGGGTACCGTGTACTAGTACTAGGTACTAAAACTACGTACTAGGTACTAGTACTAAGTACTGCCTACTAGTATTAGATTGCAGTACCAATACTGCTAGTAGGTATTGCCTGTACTTCAAGTAGGGGAGACCGGGGCTAGTTGTCACACTTTTTACTCTCTGATTTTTAGAATTTTTCCAAATTTTTTTTTCGCAAATCTTGAGATGGGGTATTGTAGATGCATCCTTTGCGCACCTACAGCAAATTTTTGGTTATTCTAAAGCAAGTCTAAGTAGGTTTTTTCGAATTTTCAAAAAAATTCGCGGAGTGTGACAACTTGCCCCGAGGCGGGGTAAGTTGTCACAGACCCCGGGGTAAGTTGTCCCGAGTATTTTAAATGGCGAAAACGGGTTTCATTGTATTGTCTCCGGAAACCACGAAACAGTCAACCTAGACTCCGAACACCCCACAAACCATGCGAAATCCCACCCAGACTCCGATAATCTTGAGAAAGTTGACCTCAACTCAAAAAACCATGGTTAAGTCAAAATGGGGTGAGTTTTTACACGTGACAACTTGCCCCAATAATTTTGTGACAACCTGCCCCAACCCGCTATTTTGTTTAAAAATTTGCACATCTCGCTGACCCGCCATTCAAATATTAACAATATGTACATCAAATGAAAGCGTTAAGAATAACCTTTCCGAATATCGTGTAGCGAAATTTCTCAAGGCAGTCTAGAAAATGAGAAAAAACATATCAGAAGATGGAAAATAATTACTTTTCCGGTCCGATTTCAGTTTATCGATCACTGCGAGGCCGAATATGATGCGATATTCAATTTAATGACATTAGTTTGTTTCAAACATCGAACTACAACTTTGATCTATAGCACCGTTCGATCTGTTATCTAGCGGTGGAGATATGGACACTGTGACAACTAACCCGTGTGACAACTAGCCCCGGTCTCCCCTACTGCATTACTAGCGGTACTAAGTACTGCGGTACTTCTCAATACTTTTTTTTGGTAAGGGCGGGTTAAAAAGCTGAGAAAGCCATATATTGTCTCAAGCCGTAACGAAACTGCAAGCTTTCCAACAGGGAATGAATCTTGAAATAACTCGTTAATATATGTAAATGAATATTCATCAATCTTCGTCTCATAATTTCAAGGGCTTCGACATTATTAATTCACGATCAAAATGGGAACCTTCTGATACACCCACGTAATTTCGTAAACGAAGCTCAGCCTCCTCGAAGATAGAGGATTACGCTCGGTAAACGTTGAAGGGATTTCACGATTCTTTCTAAATCCGCTACGTAAAGAGTTCCTCGCCGTGATAATCACGGCTTATTTTTCAGTGGAAAGGAATTGTTTATTATTGTGCGAGGCTTATTGCGGGCAATGAGATTAAACCGCTTACGTTAACGCGGAGGATCTCTATACAGTAATAATAGAGAGGGTCTACCGCCAGTGTACCGTCTGCGCTTAACGCTTGCTAATAATATATTCGCTGCGGTCGTTGCTCGAGGACATCAGAAGAGACCCACGGGGCTATTCACCCATGAATCCCTCAGATGTTGCCCTCGAGTTTCTAGCAACCACATATTCCCGAATTTTCGTTTACAGAAATAACGCGATGACATATAAGGAACGATTTATTCTTGTGCCAATTGTTAGGTTTCTGGAACGACTGTCACGTGCAAAGTGCGCGCCTTCTTCTTGTTTTGAACGCGATAAGTTATCGTTGAGAATATTAAATGCAAACTTGAGGTAATTAGATTTCCACAATCGATAGTTGCAACTGAGAACTCCGGTTCGGGTATCAGTCCATTACCAACTCGAAGTTACCGGCAGCCGGAAAACCTCGGAAGAACTAGATAAATGAAATGTGATGAATATTTTTCTGGCCCAATACCCGGGTGTTTCTTCCCCTGAGGTACTGCAGGCTGCATAGTTTGTGCTACGTTGTTCGATTGTCTTCTTCGCGAAAGCCTGCAGAGCTGGATTTTTGCGGCTTGCACCACCTTCCGACTCCCAAACGCTTTTCTCGAACAAGTTGTTTCGCTGAAGAGATTCTCGAAAGCCAGCCAGTCTCTTGAGTGCTTTTTCTAATCGAGTTTGTTTTTTGTTTTATACTCAAGCTTGCAGTACCCAAGAATGAGCCTGGGTAGTTTTTGCTCTCAAGGCGTATCGCGGATGGATATAACCATCAACTGGATAACCCCTTGTTTTTGTCCCACACTCACAGCACAAACCGGATTACCACAGGTTGGCGTGCGTCGATTTCGATCGAGTCAGTTATCGTAGCGTTATTAAAAGTTGATTATCAAAAGACCCTGTGCAATTGGCTTCACGTGGAATCCAGTGAATTCTGAATGCAAGAGATAGTGAACCGAAGTTATCATTGCCCCAAATTGAAGAAACGGACAATTTTTAAGTGCCTAATCCCGGAGGGGACGTTTTTCATCAACGATTTGACTGCCACCTGATACTATCGCTTCAATAGAATAGCACGAGCGTACGTTTGACGTCAATTATTGACATCAAAGGAAAAATACCTCGTTTGGCGATTCCCGAAACGAGAATATTAATTGGGCTGTCACGGAATTTCAATTCTACGTTGGATCCGTTCTGCTACAATTTTTAAATATATACTGGAGTAACGTATTTTTGTAAAACACAAACTGGATCTTACAACTGTACAATGGTGTTAGAGTAAAAAATCAACATATTAAGTTGCTTATCCGCTTCGTGTTGAAATTTAAGAACCTTTGAAGAAGAAAACGTTTGAAGCTTATAAACTGAAATGTTTCCAAATCGTGAATGAAGTTGCCCGCTGCCCTGGTAGAAATTTGTCCAGTTTTACTGGAATCCAATGCAGAACTGGTCAGTAAAACTAGATTTCCCCTATATCAGACGAAAACCAGGGTATTTATGACTCTGATACAGATTTCGAAACTGCAACAGGATAGCGATCACCATTAGGTACCTAGTATTTTTCGTTTGACCTCAACCGTTCGCGGTTTTAGTTTATGAGTGCTCGAGCTATTTATTGACGCCATAATCAGTGCCAGATCATAGACGAAAAACGTAACTTTCACGACTTGGCACTTAAAAACTGTCAATCTTTTCGAGTTGAAGTGATCATAACTTTTGCTCAGTATCTCGTGCACTACGATATATAAAAAATTGAGGAAATTTCACAGAATGCCAGTTTTCCTGAGTAATTGTATCCCACAATTGTAATGGTTAATGGATTTTGGTTTGATTACAAAGCGAAATTTGTAATTCGTAATCAATTAATCACAAATTCGCGCAACACTGGATCGGAGTACTGTTGATGATTCTTCGAGCTGTACAGACGTTGAGCAAGAAAACTTTGAAACAATCCTCCAAGTTCTCAACGAAAAAATAATAATCCGGAGCGTTAATCGCAACATAACAGAATGCAAAGAAGGAAATTAGTGGCTCACTTCATAGCCTCACGCAAAAATTTATTTGCTGCAATTTTGAACGAACCATTCACAACCAAATCCAAAAAATGAACTATCAAACACCACCAAACGTTCTAAGGAAAAAATAAATAGATCCAAAGTAGGGGCAAGGGAAGCGACAATTTCACAAAGGTCTTCTTAGTTTGATACAGACACGCTGAGAAAATAGATTTTTTTAATCAAGCATATAGGGGACGGGCGGGCAAGATGAGCAACTGTCGGGCCAGATGGGCATCCCTAAAAAATTTTGGTATTTCTTCGAAATTGAAAACAGTTTTGAATTTCATCATTTACTTGAGCTATACCAACATCTAAACACCAAATCAACTATATATTTTGACGACTAAGGGAGAGCCGAGCGAGATGGGCACCCCTGAAATTTTTCTCTAATTTCTCGAAATTTCAAAACGTTCTATTTTCATTAATTACCTGCTTTCACAAACTTCATACATAAAAAACTATACATTTTGGAAACTAAGAAGACGGGTGAAACGTTTTACCTTACTTCACTCACTTACTCCAATTATTTTTTCACCTGCGGGCAAGATGGGCACCTGAAAGAAAATTCAGAATTTTTCAAAATTGAAAAATATTCAGAATTTATTCCGTATTTACATCAAAATACTTTAAACTTGAGATTAGGTATCTACTGGAGTGAGTGAATCGTGTTATTTAGAACGTTTTTCAATTTTGCGAAAGTATGGACGAAAATTCAGGGGTGCCCATCTTACCCGCCTCTCCCTAAGTCGTCAAAATAGTCAGTTGATTTGATGTTCAAATATTGGTAGGTCAAGTAACAAGTAAATAATGAAATTCAAAACGGTTTTCAATTTCGAAGAAATACGAAAAATTTTCAGGGGTGCCCATCTTGCCCGGTAGATCCCCTTTTGCCTGCCTAATTCTCTCTCTACAAGCCTTTTTATAGATAGCTAATCTCGAGTTCGAAGTATTTCAACGTAAATTCGAAGTACATATATACAACAATTTTCAATTTTGTAAAATTTCGAAAATTTTTTAGGGTGCCCACAATTTTGGGACTTTTCATATAAGGGCGTTCAACACTCGGCATCGATCGGGTTATCGGCTTTTGATCAAAATTAGGAGATCCATTGATTCAAACCGCTATTTGAATCCTTAATGTCTTAGGGTGCCCATCTTGCCCGCCTCTCCCCTATATATGTAGACAGTTGAAATCTGCTTCATTCAAGTACTCCTTATTTGAAGTAAGTAACGCGCGTTCAGTCAAACAATTCCCTCATGATTGGGTTAACTACATGATTCAGTCAAGTGATTTTGTTAGCTGAACAAAAGATCCATTCGTTGTAAATGAAGAATTGACTGTGCCAAAACCGCAGTTGGCGGTATCGTTGTTTACCTACAGATGAAGGAGCCGATTTAATCACATGGTTGGTTCAACTATTTTTTCAATCAACCGTTATATCTGATTGCTCACCTGGAAGCATGGAAGCTATTAAGTCTAGTTGACCATTTCTGTCAGCGACATACATGACATTATTCCCCCACAATTTGATAATGAAGACGTGGTCCTCTGCAATATATCTGAAGGAAGACTAAAAATCTGAAGGTAATGTAATTTATAAGCTCCTGCCGCGGAGTTTCCCGTAATATTGAGATCCTCCAATCCCGGAGGAAGAGGAGGGCAGTTAGCAGATGAAGGCTCTACGAGGATATTGAGAAGGCCTGTTGGGAAAAGAAGGGACACTCAACTGTAGTGGCAATAATGTCTTGAAGAGAACTGGGGTACTAGTGCAGTGGTGTCATTAAAATGCATTGCAATGCCAGAAATACCTTCAGCATCATATTGTGGAGAGAGTCTGAACGTCTTTTCAAAAAATATCGTACCTCTTACTCGTCTCCGCATACAAATTTCCCAATTACTTCCTGCCGAGTTTTATTCGTCTGGCAATAAATTGAGCTGCTTTGATTTTAGCCACTGATATCATTCTGTCCGATGGCCTAGATACCTATTTGCGGCGCAAAAGATGTCAATCGTTTTGTCACTCACCACAGCAGTTTCCAGTTTTTTTCGTTTTTTTTTTTTTTTTTACAGCCGTTAACTTCTCGTTTGATCAGAGCAACTTACCTGGAACAAAAATTAGAACGATTGTATTAATAGATTGTCTCTGCGGAATCAATACTCACGACATGAAGATATAAGAGATTTATGATAATAATCACGCTTCATGCGTACGAAAACATATACATTATTTTCGAATAGGGTTTTTTTCATTGGGAAAATTCAAATCGTCCCCAGTAGATGTGTGGGAGATATTAGTCCGTAGATTTAGTCAGGATCATAACACTTTCAAGTTGTTGTAAACAAATATTATAATTAGTATATCATTTGTTCCAGTAATGAAAAAATCGTTCTCGAAAACAAATAGTCGTCATCGTGGACTGAAACGTTAACAGGAACTTCAAAGTTTTGTGTTGTCCGACATGAATGTCCAACGTGTAACATGTTTTCTTCGATACGTAGTTTGACGAAAATCTTATCAAAAAACTATTCATTATTTTTAACTGAAGAATAAAATGGTGATTGGCAACATAAAACTCGTTGAAGTGAATAGTCAATTAAATCGTTAACTTAACAGCCGGTCCTTTGTCAGCCGAGAACAAAGAATTGATTTGTAGAGCGTTTAGTCTCTCGTTTCCTTAGATTTCATTGAATTAAGTTGAATCACGGTTCATGGCGAAGGAAGCGCGAAAATTCTGTGAGAATGATCTTAATGCACCTGGCGCAAATAGGTCGATGTTGTAACTCGGTGTTAGGCAAGAACTGCGAACTGGCTTGTGAAAACTACCTTTTTTGCCTCGCAGGTGAAAGGGATAAAAATTAGGTTTGCATTTCGTATCACGTACACGTTGGCGGAAGAGCTTCTGCAGTTATACGACATTTCCAAGCTTCACTTTGCATTTTTAATTACATACAAATAACACGACGTTGAAAGTACCACCTGCACGAGAACTGCAGAGAGAGTAACCGACAGTAACCTAGATTATAATTTAGCAGAAAAATTTATAAAGAGGATTTATTTAACCACAATTTTTTTCACTAATTTATTTCTCTATTTAACGAGACCAGGTCTAATGAGACAATGGTGGGTACATTCAAACGAAAATACAAAAGATTCGTATACGTACGAATCCATTGCGTGAAATTGTTTCTTGTCTCTTATCTTCATCCTACCCTACTTTCCTGAATTGCCCTTGCCAGACACGCGGCAGTGCAGCACAGTTGTGAACAACTACGTACTCCAATTTCTTTCCTCCCACGTTATTGTCGGTTATGTTCGTTACCGTGCAAACTTTTAGAGCCAGAAAATTACGGAGGAATCTGCTTAACATATTTGCGGTCACTCACACTTATTTTAAATTAATTCCCAGCACCATTCAATGATCGGAATTCCGTCGAAGGTCAAGAGAAATAAAAAACAGATTATGTTTCATTGCTGTGAGAAACTGGAAAAACAAATGTTGGCCTGAATTCTCAAAAGAAAACGAGTTGTTCACCACGGCACAGAGGAGATTGACAGGATACTTCCTTGTTGTAAAGGGTATGAAGAAAGTAAATATTTATGCTCCTGGTGAAATTTCAAATGCCAAACATTTTTACTTCAGGTTTGTATAAGTGCCAAATATAATCTTGCAAGTTTAGTAATCACGCGATTCAACAAAATATGAAACAACAGCTGTGATATGCTTTTCTGAACTGACATATGCGAATAAAAAATAACATATCAACGTCCAATAAAAGGAGAATTGTTTCCGGAGGGAAGTTGAAAAATGTGAAAATCTTATTCCGTGAAAAAAAAATACTACTGAAAATTCGAAAATCTTGTTTGCCCCTTTTTTTTATCTCGTTTTCATATTCCCGAAGACGCATCTTGACATGGATTATTCCAATGCATGGATGCATAGGGGACGCAGCCTTCAGCCATCACGTAGGTATTGAGAAGATGCGATAAACGTCCGCCCCAGCAGCAGATCTTCTTCCGCTACGTTTTCAATTTTCATTTTCGCCCAGCACACCGCCTCGGCATGGGCACCGCTCCCTATTGGTCGAGATCACGGGCAGCAGGCCGCAGTGACGGACTCGCAAGGGGTAGATATACCGAGGCTGGCGAGGAGGGTATGTCGCATTGCGTCTCCACGTCACGGAATGCGGCCAGGCGAGGGGTGGGAGCTGGGAGTTGGGTGTTGGTGCGAGTTTTGCCGGGTCGAGAGGCAGGGTGGAGGAGGGGGGGAGCGCTAGTGCGCAGGGCCACCGTCACGCGTCGCCACCTGACGGTTAGCTTTATTGTCATACAGTTAAAGCCTTGAGTTTTATTCATTTATTTTCAGACCTCGGATTCTCCGTGCGCAGAGCAATGAAATGCATCTTTGTGCGGACATTACCCACCCGAGGCGGCGTCACCGGACCGTGACTCAATCAATATAATTGGACTGTCGGAACAACATAATTGAACTGTCGGAACAATTTATATATTCTGGGCGAGGAAAATGATTTTTAAATAGACGCAAATCTCTTTCCGCAACGGGATGATACGGGCGTGATCGTTTCCATAGACACTGAAGATTTAGAGTGCCGAGCCGGCCTGGGGATGAGGAGGATTAGGTTTGTATTATCCTTCAGGGGAATCAGTCCGCTCCTTCTTAAACTTTCAAACTTTACACTGGCAAAGTGGAAATTTTACTCTTCCCAACCCCCACTGCCACTCGCGCCTTCCGAGAGGACAGTTCTTGTTTCGAGGGGATCATCCGAGAGGCGAATCAAGGATGCAATCAGGCATTGCGAGGTGAGCCAAAAGGTCGCTTTCCCTGGCCTGCACTCTGATTTTTTTTTCTTGTACCCCGTGTAGTTGAACCACTGCTTCGCACAGTTGATCGAAATTTTCGAGAAAGGGTTTGTCCGTAGTATAATTAATGTGACTGACGTTCGGTTATGTTAACCAAAATGTTATTCAACTGTTGAGCTGATGCTACTCAATGTGCGTAATTTTAATGTTTGCCTGCATGCGATGGCGAGCAATCATTATAATAGGATCGTGATAACGAGAGCCGTCGGCACATAACGCGCGTGCTTATACCATTGGATTCAGATATCGGCTTTTGAGAACCGATTGTGACTGTATGAAGCGATACAATTGTCCGACCCGTCACGATTTGTTTTGACGAGAAATCAAGGAGGTAATTAGAGTTATATGTATGACACAACCACAGGTTTCGTCATCTTTCAGGTTCCAATTGATCGCCATATATTTTAATTGGTACAACCTGGATACGGAGAAAATACTTCATATTGAAGGGATTCGATGCCAGCACGTACAACGTGGTTCTATCTTCACCTCGCGATGTATCAACTGTCATTCACTATCTTGTCTGAGTTTCGAAGTAAAAGATTCAGAAATCGAGTGACCGGGTCGTAGCTGGAACGTGTTCAGCTTTGTTCATTCTCAAATCTTTGGAGTTATGGTTGTACGATGTCTACAGAACTGCTCACAAGTTATCACGGAACTACAGTAATTGGTTGGTCACCCGTACTCACACTAATTTACACCCGTTGCAGCG
This sequence comes from Euura lappo, assembly GCA_018257835.1. NCBI lineage: Eukaryota > Metazoa > Arthropoda > Insecta > Hymenoptera > Tenthredinidae > Euura > Euura lappo. Next base: position 103,938 of record JAEUYN010000262.1, on the reverse strand, counting down.
AAGTTTAACCACCACTTAGGTTTAACTCGGAGCGATTTTCGATCAGCCTCATCGCCCCGCCCTAAGACGATTACGTGCAACACACGTTCACTTGCATCGAACATACTATACCTGAGCTGATTTTGTATACTTTTTGTTGCAGGAGCACGGACATGTATTCATCTTGATTTATGAATTAAACTCGAATTAAAGTAGAGGAATACTTATGCCACCTGCCTAGCCGTCTGTAGTGAATAGCTAATCACAACTTATCAGAGTTTGTGAGCATTCTCGTTTGTTATTTATGTGAGAAATTTGAATAAGCCGAGAACGCGCTGGTACGGATGATTAAGTGACTACAATAAGTAAGCGAAGCGTGAGGAAGAGCGGGGATTATCCTGAAGGGAAAAAAAGCTGTGTTAAAACACATTTATTATCATGTTTCGCTGATGGAATTTTATTCCAGTTGTAACATTTTTGAAAAATTTCTCTCCTTTAACGCCCGGGCGAGGTATAAAAGTAATAGTGGAGTGTACTTACTCCATTTGTATTCATCTCGTTAATGCTCCTTACGCAACTCTGAAAGAGTACGATGGACATGGATATGCCCACCTTTCTGTACATGGATGCAACGAACTTAAACAGTTTTGAGCAAAAGCTTAACTTCCCCTGGAAAAAAAGGGAGCAGCGCAACCCTTATCCCGCCCAAGCTGCGTTGCTCGCGGTTCTCTTTGCATATTTAAGATCTCTGTAGTCGCAACCACACTGCGGATGGGTCTTACTCGGTCTTACCGCAACGCTATATCCCATTCTCCAGGCTTGGCACGGCGCAGGGCTGTCGAAGCATCGACGGAAGGGTTCCGTTTCTGGTGAAGCTTTCAGAGGATATGATATGTTTGCTATGTGGGTGGCTTATATGCTCGACGTATCTTAACCCCCGCGTCTTTGAATAGACTTAACCAATCGCCGGAAAACTCCAGTACAAAGTTCGGATACCGCGACGTGATCAGACTCTGACTCACTCTCAGATAGGTTCAACAATTTTTTACTCGATATCGTAATTACCTGGCAACGTGACGCCCGCCCTGGCATCATCTACCACGGGGGCCAAAGTTCCCAAGCAGCTATGCCTCCTCGGCGTGGCGTCGTCATTAATCTTAAATCACTGAGGTAATCATTTTCACGACCATTAATTAGCCCTGAACACGATAGTGGTTTGGGTCGAATCTCTCGCAGGGCATTAGCTATCTGACTATAACAATTAAATTCGCATAACAAAAGACTTCGAGTCTCGGGTATATCAGAATTATTAATCACGCAAACTTTTATTCATAAGCCTGGTTATAACGTTTCTAGTTGGCCAGGATGTCGAAAAATCATTACAATATTTGTGCTATTCATTGTGTATATATGTGTGAGTGTGTGTGTAGTATCACCAGATTGAATGACAAGCAGTGGAGGTTATATAGCATGGTCGATAAATTTTGCAATTATCTAGAATAATAAATAAAATAATATACTGCACCTGTAACGCGTCACGGTGGGTTTTTTATACGTACTTGGGCATCGTTAACGTGCATGGGACTACCCGCGCACGAAAGCTTCGAGGCGCAAAAGCTCTGGCATAATATATTGGAGACGAAATAGAGGTAGTCGAGAGTTCGCAGTTTATTGTTTACAGTTCACATAGCTTTGCTATCCCCCGAATAGCCAGTCTATCGATCGTTGGTTTCGGGTATGAACGAGCCTCTTTCTGCTTGAAATTGCAGCGAATACCTCTCCCAGTAAATGGACAAAAAACGAATTGCACCAGGTGAGCGAATTCCGATTGCTTTTATCTTGCGGATCCGATTTGTTCTATGTCCAGGTTTTCGGGGTTATTCGGCGCTAGCTTTTCAGATAATCGCTGCAGCTATGTGAAGACCAGGTATTCCTAGCTACCGCATATCAGTGGTTCAGTTGAGCTTGAAAATATGACCGCCTATATTACCTGAAGAAATTCTGACCTACATTATATTATCGACAATTACTATGAGACGTTAAGCTTGGAGCCGGATAAGCTCCAACGCGGTTAGTCCTTTGTGGCGGCAAACCAACGAGCTGAAAACTTGAATCGCGTTCATAGCCCTCTCACTCAAAGATCAGAGGTCTATGAACCAAAAAAAAAAATTTTTTAATATTTTTGACTATAATTGAGGTAAACGTATGGTGTCGAGGGTTCACCGTACGATCGTTCGTTTCCTCTATATCTTCTCTTCGTGACAATCGGAGCACGACGTGCCAACTTCTCTCAGAAAATGTGTATTTTTTAATTAAATTTTGAATAACAAGTTCATCGTCACAAATAAATCGAGAAATAATTTCATCGAAACAAAGAAGAAAGAAGAATCTCCGTATACAACGCAACGAAACGTCATCATCGAATTCTTCCAACAGATGATCTTCAATCAAACCGAATCAAAGATAAGTTATTATTCATAAACCACGTCGAAAAAAGGAAACTATTTTGAACTTTACAAGTTTTTACACATGAGCATTTTTAACCATTTTTGGATTAATTATAATTTTATGAAGGTATGAATGATGGATGAAGGGATATAAAACTGACGATTTGTTAATTATACACAAAATAAGAATCAAGAAAAACTAACAAAAGAGAATAAAATACGAATATATTAATTTTTTAACATACTAACTAACAATAAGCTGAATATTTATTGTGTTAAAAAAAACTTCTTGAAATTCATTTATTTACAGTTTTTTTTAGAATGTTCAGACCATCTTATATTCGAAATTAAAATAATTAATCTTTATACGTCTCAGCCAGACAACAAAAGCAATGTGTGCGGGGTTCACCCTAAGCTTCTAATTGATAAAGACGTGAAACGCACGGAGATCCTTGTCGGATCCGTCCGTTCCACTCGCATTTCTCGCTTGCCTTTCCCTTTAGGTTCTGGGTCTCTGAACCGTAGTGAACCATTGCTACACCCATCGAGATAATGGGCAAAGATACATCTTCAGATACCAAGCTTTTATCGCGTTTTGCAACGCTATGTGTCTCATTATGTTGTCAAGGTTAAGTGATCGTGGCACCATCGTCACAGCTTGACTTTTGGACTCTAACTTCGGTGGAAATTTGACTGAATACTTTAGAGTCAGAAGCCTCATTTTGTCATTTTTATACCTAATTCAACATTTTTATACCTAATTTGTCTTCGAAATGCTTGAGCAGATTCCCTTCCCAATTGTAAGTTGAATGCATTTAGCGCCCTCGTCTGATGAGTGATACTTTCCATCCGTCAAACTGGTTGATCATGTGCCACAGATCGATGGCCTGAATTGCGAACATCGTTCTTTTTACCATTATTTTTTGCTACGAAGATCGTTCCAAATGATAATTTTTCATCTATAAACAAAGAAATTTTTTCACGATTTGTCGCCCCCATCAGAAAATGAACTATTTATTGACAAAACAAGAGTAATAATATAGAAATAAATAAAAAGACAGCAGCGAAGATTAAAAATCAAATCAGAAACATAATTACCAATTAGAACATCAGTTTTTTGCCACTAGATCCGTAGAACCGAAATAAGAACAGACTGGTTTGACTGCAATTGAAACCAGTATTAACGATATCAGAAGGAACAGGAACGAGAGACCACATACTACAAAGAAAATAATTTCGAAACTGATGGTTACTGAATCTTTTCTACATTTCTCTTTGTGTATGGTCTCTCGTCCCTGCTCTTTCTCATAGTGGGCTTTCATTACAGTCTCACCAGTCTGTTCTTACCTTGCGATTCTATGGATCTATAGTTGCAAAAGACTGATGTTCTATTGGTAATTATATTTTTGATTCGATTTAAATCTTCGTTGCTGAACTTTGTTGTATTATTACTTTTCTTTTTTATTATATCGTTTTTCTCTGATGAGGGCGACAACGTGTTCGCCGAAACGTTAAAAGTAAGAAGGGGTATCGTCTTCTACCTTCACCTGACTTGACCAGACCGATAAGTTCCTCATATTTAAGGATGAAAGATGTGCAACAAATTTTTTTCGGAAAAAAGATGCTGCTAGATCAGAATGGGATACTTAGGACTAATATTGTGCAAAAAATTTACCGGATTCGGACTTCACATAAACAAAGAATTAGTTTGTTTCCTTAAAAATGGATTAGCGCCCACATCAGAGTGCCAACATTTTTGCCGCAAGTTTGTGATTTGGATTCTCACCCCAAAAAGTCAACGATTTTACAGATCAAATAAACTCAAAGATGGAGCCCATACAGCACCGAGATGTTGCAGCACTGTTGCAGCAACATAACTTTGCAATATTGGTAATGTTGCAGTATGATTGCGTAATGTTGCTGGAACCTCTGTGCAACGTTGTAGCAATGTCTGAATGTCCGCCTATGTTACATATTACAATAATAGTAAAAAAAGCAAATTTACGTGGTTCGACAGGACGGAGGACTCATAATTGACTGTACACCGCCGCTGTAACGTATTTTTCGTGGAAAAAAAAAATAACCGCGAGATCGGACCGGGATTCGAACTATGAAACTTTCCTTCTCTTGATCTTACGAATGCCCCGCTCTACCCACTGCGCCAAACCGACTATTGAAAGTACGTACATCTTTTAGTGATTTGTCCTCAGAGCTTCATATTTTATGATACGTGAATATTATTAATCTGTGTGGTTGTAAAAATGCAGGGTGACGATTTTTTGCTAGTTAGCGTGGAATTTAACGACTTATTCCCGCACGAAAAATGTTTCTGACACTGTATAATATGAATACATTGAGGGTTATATTGCAGGAACATTGCCGTAATATTGCGTCTGCAATGTTGCAAAAGATAGATTGGAGAGATCTTTCAGCAACATTGCAGTGCAATGCAACGAAAATGAGAATTAGCAATGTTTCTGAGACATTTCTGAAACGTTGCGTGCTGTATGGGAGGTGATCGTCGGACAATCTGTACTGTCACCTGAAAACTGATTTTTCAACTTCTGTATTACAGATCTCTCACCCTTTCAATTCCCCGATCCGCGCTCTGATTCATGAAGGTGTTCCAAATTTCACTCTAAAATACTGATGTTTAGAGGTCGCTCAATACTTCTAAAGTAAGCTGTTTTGCCCAAATGTGAAAAAAAAATTCACTAACCTCGATATGTATTCGCACTCTACATCTCTCAAATCACACCAAATTTGAATGGAATCATTTATATAGAGGGGTCGCTCAACGATTCTCTTCGGTTCATCAATGATTGAGCGATCCCTAAATAGAAATCGATTTCATTCAAATTTGGTGCGTTCTGAGAGATGTCGAGTGAAAATGATTATAGAGGGTGAGAGTCGGGGTGAGTGGAACTTATTTTTGTCGACATTTGGGAAAATTACCTCGGTTTGGAGGTATTGAGCGACCTCTCAACATCAATATTTTCGAGTAAAATTTGGAACACCTTTATGAATTTGGACCATAGAGAAATTGAAAGGGTGAGAGTCCTAAAATATCAAAATTGAAAAATCAGTTTCCTGGTGACTGCTCGATATTCGACCCCCTTGATCGACCTCTAAAAATTGTCCGATCACCTTCATCTTCGGAGGATCCAAATCGCAAGTTTGAGGTCACAATGTTGGCATCGCTATCCCACATTGATACACATAAAATCTGGACAATTGTTTTGCACGTTTAGAAAACTGTTTAGAAAAAAAGGGTTAGGTGTTTTCAAAATTTAAATTTCAAGCCTGAAATGGTTTATAGCTCTTGAATGGTTCGTAGCAGATCATTTATCGCGAATTTGGATGTATTCCTTGGTTTGAAACACTACACGTGTAATCCCTTACGGAAAAAAACCCTCATAATATCACCCTCAACTGACCCCTCAACTTTCGGGGTGATTTCGTACCCCTAACTTGACGGTCGACCCTTAATTGAGGGATACCTTCATATTGAGGACCAGCTCTCAAATGGGGGTCCCTCAACTTCAGGGTTAACCCTGAAATAGGGTATTGAATGAGGGAAACCCTCGACTTAGGAACTAATTCTCATCGTCACTTTTTGAGTTTCGGGGTTGACTCTTCAACCATTAAGGGTCAACCCCTGAATTCCGGAGTCAACCTTTTGACTCTTGGAAATCTTCCTTCAGGGTTCAAGGTTTGGATACCATTAACGCTTCACGGTTAACCGTAAAGATTTCAGGATAACTTAGCCATCTCAATTGTGAGGGATACGGAACACCAACCTGTCAAAGTGACCGTCAACTTTACAGGGCTGAGTCTCAACTATTCAGAGTCATCCCTGTATTTTAAGGGCCATCCCTCAACTCTTAGTCTTCCCTCGATTTTCAAGCTTGACCCTGAACGCCTTTAAGGTTATCGCTAAATTTTCGGAGGTTGTCCCTCAATTTTTGAGGGCTGTTCCTCAATTTTTGGATGTTTTCCCTCAATTTTCAGAGTTGAACCACCAATTTTTCAGGATTGACCTTTATCTTGATGGATCAACCCTAAAAATCAAAGGTTTAATCCCGAAGACTGGAGGTTTGACCCCGAAATTTCAGGGTTTCCCCCCGAAATTGATGTTTTCACCCCAAAAATTGAAGGTTCACCCTCAAACTTGAAGGGTTTTTTTCGTAAGGGATGTACTATGAAAATACTTTTCTTCATTGAGGTAGTATATCTTCTTGGAAGAATAAGCAGATGTTTATTGTTGACAATTGTTGAACCCGCGGTTAAGAGCTATTTGTCCCATGTCTGTAACTCTAAGTTGACATGTTACAGTTTTGTCAAGTCCCACGAGAGAGCTTTGTATCTGGCTTGAACCGTCCCCTCGAAACAGCTGATGATTATTTTACACCTGTTTTTGTTGCCACTGTATCATGCCGTTGGGGGTTCCATCCGTTTTCCCGGCTCTAAGTCCTCTGAACCATGAATTCGTATTACCGCAAGATTCAACTTTCAGAAAATCACAGCTGATTCCCTAGTCACCAATTTGTTCTGCTCTAACCAAACAATATTATATATACACTATTACTACTCGTCCGGTGAAACTCGTAAAATACATGACATGGTTTTACCTTTAACCATATCTGATTCTACGATATTCCCCGATGCATTCACAGCTTCGAGTAGTAAATTGCTCCCGTTTCCAGTGGTTGAAGATCCATATATAGATTCTATACGTGAAGCCATTCAATCACTGCGGCCCCCGTGATATGGGAACCATGGATATGAACGGACTTCAGTCTCATCATCTCGGTCACAACGGGAGCTGAGAGGGTTGGCTCCTAGAGAAGTGGTCTCGCAAGCTCTAGCCTTAGTCAGTGATTTACTTCGTTATAATATGCCCGTAAGCTGCGACCGAGTCCAATCAGGTTTAGCGGGATCTCGGTTGAGCTAAACAAACCATATATGGTTCTGACAGCCGCGCCGGTTAATTTGGCGCGTTCAGTTCGCACCCATAACACATGTGTGCGCCTAATTCACCGCGATAATTTCTTCCCCCAGGATATCGAGACCAAGAGCCCCGGGCGTTCGTAGCGGACCGAGCCAAGCTACCCAAGTGCTCCCGAGCGAGTACTGGGATATGCCAACCCGACCCTTGACGCTGGAATAAATTGAGTGTCCCGTTGCAGCAGTCGAGGATGCTAGTCCCACGTTATTACTGGGAATCTGGGATCTGGGATGCCACCAAACCTACATGCTCTCACTCGCGGTCACGGAATACCACCACCTAAGTCGAGTCGAACAATTCCAAGCTCAACGACGTGACTGAGAAATTGACCGTGCAACACTATCCAATTTCGTATTTCCCAAATTTCAGAGCTTACCTTCAATCTGTACTTCAAAGTCAGACAGATATTGATCCGCCCAAGTATAGCCACTCTTTTGCTATTTTGCATAGTACCCTTGCCTTTATATGCTTACGGTGATTTTTCGGTATATTTATGGACCCTGGTTCAGAAGATAGAAGCACTTCCATATTCTTTTACGAGAAACCTACGAAAACCTTGTTTACTTGTGTAATATGTACAGAAAATAGAAGAGGGAACGCCGATAGTAAATTCATTGCACCATGAAGTATGGAATTTCTAAATTTGAAAGAGCCTTCTTGATCTTGTGATAATGATCAATCTTACGAACTTCCTCTACCTCGAATAATACCGTGAATCACCACTCTCGGTATAATTTTGCATGCTCCATCCCAAATATGTATTCCTCTTTTAATAGAACAAGTTCTAGTAGTTTCCTGTAGCTATTCTAGCAGGAGAAAAAATAAATAAATTTGGTCAGATAAAATTACGTCTCGTCAGATCTGACAAGATCTCGAAATAGTCTCTTTCTATTATTGGGCCGGGTTTGAGCAAATATATTAGAATTTGAACAGATATGGTCAGAATTTATTAGATCTATTCTGATCTCATACTTTTTCCCCGGATTGAGTGTTTGAAGATCAGGTACAGCTCGATTTTCTTCTAAGAATCGACTTCATGCGTCGTTTTCTATTTTCGTGTGAATATTCGAAGCTCTTTAGTATTCAAGTGATTAGTGTTAAAGATGTGCCTCCTTCCAAACTAATTGTAAGTCTCCAACAACATCGTCAAAATTGAGTCACATTCTCGTTGCTTCACTCACTTCATCATATAAAACAGCATTTATCGTGCAAGAGATTGATGAAGCAAGAGATTGACGATACACGTAGTGGTTGGCATGTGTTTGTCACCCAACGAACTGATTTGAGACTATTTTTCCGTTTTGGAAGTTGAAGTTAATGTGGGCGGCTCGAGTCTGACATTAAAAGCGTTCCTGTATAGTTTCTTCTCATCGTCTGTAGAATTTGCAGTATATCCACGTTTTTTTATTCCCACTTCTATCTGAGAGCGCTTCCATAAGTGTGTGAGCGTACGTTGTGGTCGCCTCGGGATAGTTTGACTTCGCAAACAACGAAGTTTCCAATTCCTACCAGAGGCCTCCCCTTGACGCCATGTCTCACTGCGTCTTTATGAAGTGTTGGGCGATCATCACGCTACAGTGATTTTTCCGGACACCCATATTGCTCCAGTGTCACAGGTGCGCACCATCATGCACTTGGCTTGACAGCTGCAGTTCGTCCTTGCCTCCGTTATGGTTCGTCACAATTTCCATCGATACCCACACTACAGCTCGGCTGAACTCATACGGTTACCTGATTCAGTCATCGTCTCAGTAACAACGGTCACAACTTTGGAAATAAATTTTGATTGGTTTCATCAATTTTTCCAGATCGTTCAGCTATAGGTCATCCGACGAAGATCCGTGTCCACTATGTATTATGCTTGCATAATCTGATGTCTCAGGCGTTATCAGCCGGTTATTTAAGCAAAATCCCGAGATAGCCGGTCTTCCTCGTGGCCGTAGTATCCAATAGGTTATAGTTTAGCCTAGTAGGTAGGGCGCGTGACTAACAGGGGTCCCGGATGGAGTCCCGAACAATACATCCGAAATTTTTCTCAGCCAAAGATGAAAACTATATAAACATGCTGAAAAATGGAAAACTTATTTGGACATTCGACTTTTGTACCTATCTGATTGACGAAAAATTACGTCAGAATAGTCGAAATTATTACCCATATAAGATTTCAAATGTCTCTGTGAAACCTTGGGCTCGGAATATGATATTTGGTTCGGTTCCAAATCTAGAGCACCAAAGCGGAACAAAGTTCACATCTCACGACTAGACGACGCAGTGAAGCAGGAAACGGAAAATGGTCAGACAGCCTGGCGACGACTTCACCACTTCTCTCCTCTTGCCGTTCTCTGTCTTGATCTTTTTTAGTCTTCTTGTGTATACGGTGTGTATACATATACTGCCAATTATCACTACCACCGCCCACCATACCCGAGCGGGTATGTCCTCAGAAGCTATTTGAAGCTTGTCAGGGCGAGGGAGGAATGGTCAGTAACCTTCATTATACGTCTCCAACCGACTGGCGTTCTATAGAAACATCCGCATTCGCACAGGGGGCGAGGAAAATACATATTATGAGTAGAGAAGCTGACAAACCCTCTTTCATTTCGGACCCTTTTCTATTTCCGTAACTCCGTTTCGAAAGGGGAGCATTACTCGTATGAAACGGTGGCCAATATACGCACAAAAGGTAAACAAATAATTCATTACGAGTGAACAAAAGTAATATGCTATAGGTATTTTGCGAGCTTTCACACGGGATGAGCAATAGGTGAATGGCACAGACGGTGGGAGTTAATCGTGTCAATTAATCTTCAAGGAAAATAATATGAGCGCTGACACGTGAAGCAATTCCCTTCCGTCGGTACCCCTCCCTCGTTTTGATTCGCGTACGTTCTCCTCGCGCAATTTATACCCCGCCAAGATTAACGGGGCGGGGTACGCGAAGAGAAATTTATTAGGATGGTAAAAAGTAAGTCCGAGAGATTGCCTCTCCACTCGGAAACATAACGTCAAAGTACCGATTCGGAGTCTGAACACGGGAACTCATTGTTAATTGAGCTTTTGCCATGTTCATTAGGTTTGCTGTGCCATTGGCAAACCATGATGAAATACGGCGGAAGAGCAAGGTCATGTTCGAGACTTTCTTTTCCCACACACCACACGAACATAAGTTTTATCAAGTTGCAACTATGTTCCTCGTTATGTTCTATGTTTTTGGAGTCTATGGATTTTCGTTACTGCACTGCTTGGTAACTAAAAACCGAAAGACGACTTCCGGTGTAGTTATACACAAGACTTCCGTGTGTATCGTACACTATAAGACTGTAATACTATAATCAGCTTAATATTGACCTTTTCTTATTTTCGGACGAAAAATTCAACTTGCTCTTTCAACGCATTTCGTGAAATGGAATGATCTATCGATTTCAGGAACCTACCAACCGGTTTTCACAACATCGCCATTCGACGTAGTTGGTTTGTGCAATCATACATCTAATAGACCCTATCGTATCAAACAGGCAACAAAATAAGTTCGAAGCGAGAAAAGACGTCGGGTGTTATCCGGTAAGTTGATTTATATTTCGAAGAGATGAACGAATTCGAGATTGGCACACTAAATACGAAGCCCTGAAAGATCTAAGTTGTTGGTTCATTTCTGTATCCGGAAAAATTGGCACCATTGCAACAGCCTCTCGGCTTCACTGAAGGATCCCCGGGTCTGGGTTTTGGTAGTGAAACATGAAAGATTGTATATGTCGTTACCGAAAGACACTACCTCCAACGAACTCTCAATGAATAAATTCTTTCGGCACAGGCATTAAAAAGTCACTTTTTGATGTCATTCTTTGAACCATTAAGTGGCAACTTCTGTTCAACTTTTGAAACTCTTGTTACGTGTAACGACACTGCGGACCAACGACAAATCTCGTACCAACAGGGAAGCAGACTACGTACGTGGTTATGAGGAACACAGGCTAGAGAAGCCCAGGGGTTCTCGAATGATCCAGGGGCGAACATAGCCTCCGGGGCATGAAAAATAGCAGAGAAGTAGAGCAGTACAAGTCTGCAAGGGACTAGTGGTCGGCGGATGCGAATTCCGTGCCTGAAGAGCCTGCACAAAGACACAGGAGCCCCAGATCTAGAACCCCTTAGGGGCAATGTAACGAGAGCCCTGAACATAGCCGTAATTTCGGTGGCTGTGTCCAGCCTAGTAAGGTAGCCGAAGGCCTCGCGACAAATAGCGGAGCGTAAATCCTCACTCGATAACCAATCGATTGCGGTATTGCAGCGCGTGTATACTTACTGGATGGTGAATTGCCCATGCTAGCATAGGGATGGAAGCGTACCGATTAGAAGACCGTTTGATCAACATCAACCGAAGATTATAGCTAGTAATAATTTGTTGTGACAAAACTCACACAATTTGAATTTCCACCGTTTCTGATATCAAAAATGGCGTGGTTTCTCAATTAAAATTGGTACACTTTCGAAAGCCCATCCGCTATCCAGTTAGTAGTGGGTCTGAGACACTCGTCCATATGACTTGGTGACAGGAGGACTCGGACCCACTAGGCCGTTGTCAAGTAGATTGTGTGTCTGATTGTCCCCTGATCTTGATTCTAACTGAACTACCTAACTGAAAACCTCAAGGGTAGAATAAAATTTCGAGTCTTTTTGTGGGACTCGTTTAACCGTGAGTTTGAGCTTTTTTCTGGTAAGGGGACAGCAGTGGCCCTCGCCATTTTCATTATAATTGAAATGGCCCTGTGCCCAGCTGATATTGTCCTGTTTGGTTCTCGACAGACCCTGGGTCGTCGTTTACAGAATTAATATCAGACCGAATCAAACAGTGGAAACCATATCATTAAGAGGAATATTGTCTGAACTGTACTGAACTTGAACAATGCATCAAGTTTGAGAGATAAGCCTAAACCTGTGGCTTTATGAACTTTTGCTAGCTTTATTAAGAAATTATCCTCAGTAATTTAGTAACGTCATCGATTACTTCATCTTGATGGTCGTTAGAGGCTCGGTGGGCTTTGCGTAAGTTAGTATTAGTCTTATGGCCTTCCGCTACAGCCCTGAGCGGGCTTTGCACTTCATTGTCTGAGAATCATACCCGAGCTGAGGTACTTTTATCATCGTTTGGTGAACTCGAGTTGCTTTCTTTGCAATATAAAACCAGCATTTAACCCTGGAGGGACCCCCGTACCCGTTGCGCAGTGAACATAAATTCATCTTTGGTTATTTTTTCACACTTATTACTCTCTCTTTCTCGTTTCCTGCCTCCGTCTTTCGCCTACTAAACCGTTGCAGCACGCCACTCGCTGCGTGGGTTGACGCCTGACGGTGCAGCTTGAAGCGTTATAGTGGACAAGATTCGTTGATTGTGGGGTATCTACCCAGCTATCGCCCAAACTCCTGTTTTATGATTTGTTATTCTTTGCTTATTAACTTTTTCGACGGGTTCAGGTCAGTTATCGTTCCAGGCTAGCTGACCAGGAGAAATCCGCGTCACAGTATATTTACTGGAGTAATTTCTTTCCTATCCTATTTCATTCTTCGGCCATTCGGATCTGTGGGTTCTCTGGTTTTTATAACCCACGTTCGTCCCCTGTGGTTTCTTTTTTTATTCCCATTCTCTGCCCTCCTTCACAGATATAAAAGTTTTTCGTCTGTTTTTCGTCTATTATCTTCGTTCGTCTATGTAACTACGTGAGTATCTAGGCCCCGATTTCTGTTAGAAACAGTTCATTCATTCAGCAAAAGTATTTTCCTTTATCTCGCCTTGTTTCGCCTGTATGAAATGTGTTATGTCCGACACTACACGTTAGATGGAGTCCGTGAAATGGTTAAGTTCTTGGTTTCAGTTGGGATGGTGAAATATTTCTCAGTTCTTTGATAATTGAGTAAGATTTGACGATTCGTTAGAAATTTGGTAGTTGACGATTTGTTCAGAACTGACGGTCTAGTTAGTTGTCCTTTTCGGTTTGAGAACTTGTTGTGTACTGTCTTTTGGTAGTTAGTAGAAGGAAGAATTTGGAAGATTTTGGTAAAGTGGAGGGTGTAAGAGTTTGTAACGAAGGTGGGTTGGTCAAGTGGGGTTTTTGGATAATTTCTTTAATTGGTGGATAATTTTTAGGAAGGCATGTTCATCATAGGAGTAGCGGTTGGAGTCAGGTATAACATATGGAGTTTCTCGGAAGACATACGTAGGTACATAGTTTATAGTGAACTCCAGGAACTGTTGGAAACAATAGAGAATAATTTGTAAAAAGGTTGTAAAAAGAACTGAAAATTTTGAGTTCACGATCACAATAATTAGTCAAAAATAGAGAAAATTAGTAGAAAGGTTTATGGTCGATGTCCAGTCTATTGTTCAGCGTTTTTGTCCCGTCTTCGGGGCTTGTATTAGTCATTCGTCAGTAGTATGAAATTATTATAATGTTATTGATTATGGAAGAAATCTTATCTACGTGAAGGTTAAAAAATTGAGCGGCGATACGCAACAAAATGTGATGAGTACTACGCTTGTGCGCTCTTGAACTTCTTGTGCATATCAGTGTGCGTCCCAGCCGATGCAGCTGAAGCGCCTCCTTTTCACTGTGGCACACCGCCTTATCGCTTCGTGCCTACCAACGTCACATCGGATCGTTACAGCAGCTTATAGCACCCTTCTTGTGATATTGACGATTCGTATACCGTATGTCACTGAAGCCGTCCAATGTACTCCACACTGTGGCAAATCACAGAAACACTGGGAATTAGCCTGCAGTTGATGTTTAGGTATAGTATTTCCGTCTAGATCGGTGGAGGAACGTGAGATTAATTACCAATTACACTTGTGATATCCAATTACAACACCCGATACCCAATACCCGATACCCTACTGCAAATACAGATGAGATTGTGAGGGATAAAGGAAATGATCCAGTCGAGTTAAGAGCGGTAAGAAGATAATAATAGTATATTTCGATACGAGTGCGAAAGGTTTGTTTTGAGACGAGTGGGAGGTTTGTCAATCTCACGAGTCGAAAAACAACTTTCGCAAACAATCGAACAAAATTTTTCATCACAAGCGCACGTAAAGTCCGATTACACGCACGCTTGCGTGCGTAAAATCGAACTTTACGCACAGCGTGCGGAAAAGTTTATTCTTTGTTCAACGTTTCGGCGAACAGGTTGTCGCCTTCGTCAGAAAAGAATGAGAACAGGTTAATCAGTTTTTAAAAAAGAATACACCCCCACTGTAGTTTGGAAAGTCGTTGACTGAGTATTTCCATGTTTCCATGAGACTTCGACAGGTTTTGGATTCATGAATTTTGACCTCGAAGTCATCGGGATATCCCAAAATAGTATATTGTGCACCAAGAGCGTAAAGTAGACGTTTTTAGACCGAGTGTGAAGTTTGCGTTCGCAGTACTCGTCGGAGGCGAGCTAGCACGAGTCGAAGACTATTGCGTTTGTGAGCCGAAGACGAGTACTGCAATCACACTAGGTCAAAAAGCCCACTTAGCCCTTGGTGCTATTTTTTATTTTCCGTGAAACGTGATTAAAGGAATTGTTTCATAGAGTCTACTCGATTCACTTGAAAATTTGGTGAAACAAATTTTCAGCCACCCCTGTATTCATTTATTTATTTTTTTATTATTTTATTATTTTTTTTTGCCGGCAATAAATTATCGATATTTTTATATAATTGTCACGAATGGCACATACTAGTTGTCATCATAAATGTGTCAAGAACTTGATTCTCAATGCCCCCGTGAATTATTTTTCATGAAAGCCACTTTGAATGGTGGAAAATGGGATGGCAGTGCCAACTGCTAACCTCAATCGGTATTTACTTGCAGTGCGCATGCGTAGCAGTGCAAGAATTCACCGTTTTAGGCATCAAATAGTACATTGTGTATCAAGGGCGCAAAACACTATTTTTCGAGTGTGAAATTTGCAGCACGAGCCGAAGGCGAGTGTACTGCAATCACACTCGTCAAAATAGCATTGTGTCCGTGATGCACACGATTTTTTTCTCAACACCTGGTCTGCAAAAATGCCTCTTTTCAGACCGAGTGAGCGGGCGCAAAACGGAACTTTGCGCCCGAGGGCAGGAAAATAGTCGTTTGCGCCCGCTTTAGGCGGGCGCAAAGTACTTTTCCGCCCAAGGGCCGAAAAGATCTGTTTTGCGCCCGCTCAAGAGGTATGAAAAGTGGCATTTTGCGACCGGGTGTGAGAAAAATATATTTTTTGACGTAACTGTGATAAAAAATAATAATATCATTCGATCCGTGTCAGTTTGTATTTGGGTGCTGAATTCTAGAAAAGATTTCGGACACAACACGAGTAGTCTGCGACTATGCAACCATGACGCGTGAGTATACGTCGTGCGGAAAAAAACGTAACCAAGGGGGCAAAAACATCTGTCCACCACAGGTACTTCTGGTATGGCCTGATACGCTGTCATCTAGGCCAATAGCCAATAGTAGGAATCAAATGATGGAATGGTAAAGAAGAGGACTGACAGTTGACAGGCGGCTTCGGTGACTGAATGGACTTATGCATGCATCGAAAAAATCCGAAACAATATAACGACGGAACATGTATGAAATTCACGAAGCACGGTCTACTGCAGATAGAAAATCTGCAAATTATGAAAACCCTGCTAACAACTATGTCCCCTATGATTTCTTCACTGTAGCTATTGTCACTGCAATTGTGGTATTAACCTCAAGTACTTTACACGCTCTTCAAATGAAATGTATGGCATTTGTCTCCATTGTTTAGCACAGTGGTACTACGTGTTACGTTATAATCTACGTCAGCTAGAGTTGCGTGTTCGCGAAATTGCTGTGTAGAGTTTCATTAACGTTTGAGGACAGGTAAAATTACACTCACCTCTGATAAAAATATGTTCATTCGCCTGGATGAGGTTAGAGGCCAGGTGTACTGCCGCAATTCGCAAATCGCAATCCTATTGGGATTCTCACTTTAGAATGAACGATATAGGATTTACCCATAATCCTGCACAGTAATGGCTTCTCGAAAGCTCATGCAGTAGAGAGCATTCTGCTTCGAAAAGCTTGTCACTGACTTGAAGCCTCCGGTTAGGCATCTATTCACTTTAAAGCAAATTACGGATTTCAATCACATCGAATACTGACAGCAAATATTGATGTTTTCTCCAAGCATTCGATCCAATCACGATAATTATCAACTTTTGTATATAATGTGAAAAGCAGATAGGGTAACGCTGCGTACTCCACTATTTGGCTAAATTATGAAGTACATAAATGTGTAGTAATAGACTTTATCAATTCAGGCTAATGTAAGTTATTTGACGCAGTGCTGATATCGTCTGGTGGGGGGTAAATATAATTTATTTACCAAGTTCACCCGTTTCAAATAAATTTTCTTTCTCGTGTGGGTGCGGGTTGAGAGAAGATACTTCAAACTAAGATCTACACTGCTACGGGGATGTTTACGAATTTATGTGCGGCTGAAAATCATTTCGGGAATCGCGTGTTGGCTATTCATTTCCCACTCGACTCTTCGATAAAGTTTATAGGAACCAAAACTTGAGGCTGTCAAATCTTCAGTCTTGAGGTACTGCGGGTCGGGGATAGTCTTCAGTCTTCACCTTCCTGGTGGACTAAATGTTTCTGACTCAGAATGTTTCAATTGCGTGAGAAAAATAATAATACTTTCAGTGAAAAGGGTTTCGACACAATGAATTTACATCACACGTGCATAGTAAAATATCATACTTAACATTTTTTATTTTTTATTTTTCAAACTGCAATAAAAAGTTCCGAGTGACTAAGAGGTAAATGGCTGGAACAATAATTTGCAATAAATCCGTACTAGTACAAATTACCAGCACGCTAATCCTCATGTTTCGTGACTGGTTTAGTTAAGGGAGAGAATTTTATTTTCCGATTGGACGTTCGTACAGGCACCGGGTCTCTTCCGCTATCTATTGCTTTTCGGTTCCAGTTTATGATTTTTTTCTTCATACCAGCGTTTATAGTACCGTCAAAGATTCCATAAAACTTTAACCAATTGCTGTAATTGCCACTTGGCCGACGCCTTTTATTGGCCCATTCCAAGGAGTAATGGAAGTGGTAACTTTTGTACGCGTGAGATTTTGCTTCACTCGAGTCTGAGTAACAATTTTGCGAACCGTAAATGGGAAGCTTTCCCGTTGCGGGGTTGAAGATTTATTTGAAACCTTATTGGAAAGAGCCGCGAGGCGCTCTGACTGAATTTGATAAATAAATGGCCGAATTCCCGCTTGGCCCCCGACAATTTCATCGGATAAAATACCTACACCATCGCCCAAACGTATTGCCGAATACTTCGATCGGATATAGCAGAGAGTTATAAACCTCGCAAATGTTATAAATCAATATTTGAATATGTGTTGCGCCTTAGGCCTACAGGTTGCCGTCGCATGGCAACAAGTGATCTCCGGCCGTGATATTATAACCCTCTGTTTTCTTGCGTGCCACATTTGCGGATACATACAAATCCACGTGTTTGACCAGCACTGTTTTACGTAGAGATTAAAGCCCGGTCGAATACATGCACCATTGACATGATCATCCGGTCGTGGCTGGCCATATATGGGGATAAACTACTGTCTGAACGTCACAGGTCGTTTCAGAGCAGCATAAAATGAAGATTACGAGGTTTCTTGTGTGAAACGAAGTCGGTCGTAGAGGTTTTTGTGTTTTCCAAGTGAAAAGGCACACCGAGTTGACTCGTAACTGAGTACACAGTGTTCACGGAAATAGCTAACTCAACACTAGGTACACATAGTAGACTGAACCAGAAACTAGTGTCAATGATGAATGGTATATGTATGGAGCTGCCCCGCTGAACTTAAGGCAGACCTTGACATCTCTCACTTGATCGCTGTTTTTCCAATTGTGAATGTTCTCATACCCGATATTTGGACATTTTTGTGAGATCTGTAAAAATTCACAAAAATTCAGTTAATGCAGAACAGTTAATTCAGTTAGGCATTGAAGCAAAGATATTGCCTTTTTAACTGAAAAAAAAAACAAACATGAAACTCTTTTCAGAGTACCTACAAGTGAGAGAAATCGAGCTATACCTATAATCAGTCGAATCGACAGTGCTTGCTCAAAGTTCTTTATTCAGGGAGATATCGTATCCTTTATTTCACAATGAAGAGAATCACTCACAATCAGAGGCAGCCTTGTGAACAATGCATTATTATACTAATGCGTTATCCATTTCTTTGCTCATTACACATTGCCTTGGTAATTATTCATGGGGGAAATAGCTGCGCATTACCCATTACATTTTCAATAATTGATGCAAATTCTTCCCATTACGCATGACTTTGTTATTTATTAATACGGATTCAATGCATTATCCATTACATTTATAATGAATAATGTAATACTACTCCGTTGCGCCTGATTACGGTGATTGATAATGGGATACTACTGGATTATTTATTACACATATTTATGCAGTCACGCAATTTTTTTATAATATAGATTATAGATTATTAATATGACGTCGCTTCGTTTTTCATTACATTCTCAATTCGCAATTCACAATGCATTGTTTTTATGAATGAATAAAATGGGAAAGTATGAATCATTATTAAGATTAGAACGCAGAATGGTTATTTTGAAAGTCATGTAACTGTTGACGTTTAGTTTAATTCACTTAGGACAGTTCCAGTTGTTTCAATGAAATGAAATTAAAAAAATGAAATAAGTGTCTAATTATTGTTTTTCATCATTTTTTTTTTTTTGTACACACCCTCTTCATTCTACACGATTTTGGGGGATAAATGATGTGAAAAAGGTGAAACTGAAAAAAAAGTGTGAGACGTTACCTGCGAATGCGAACTCACAGAGTACAATAAAGTATACTTTTTAGTCCTAGGACTGAAAAGCGGTCATTATTGTACTCGGCGAGAGTCCGCGCATGCGCAGTCGCAGTCAAATGTCCGATAAGTGATAAGTCTCCGATGAATACCTTCGACGGTCAATATATTTTTTTTCTTGGCCCTCAGGTTTTTTGTACGAATTCAAATACCGAAAGGTACCCGCGGTTCTACCCCACAATGAATTATTCCGATCAGTGTATCAGATTTCTCTACAAATCTAGAAAAATACTAGATATTATCGTTACCTTTAACTTGATACTAAGAATTATCTTTCTTTACCTCCTTGTTCGAGATTTCTTTAATAACAGAAATCATTAAATAGAGTGGATCGCCCAACCGCCCGTGTCCGTTATCTCTCTTAACCTTTACCTTCAACCATCTGCTTTCTATGGCCTGCCGTCACGGGGTCGAAGATAGGAACCACGTAAAGCACCGGATTGTGAGAGATAAGAGCTGCGTGGAAAAAGAGGAACAGAAAAATGAATGCAATGTATTAAAACGTGGATATCGCGTGATGGTGGGTAAACAGATCATAGCTGAACGTTCCCATGAGAGTCTGAAATTTTTATTTTTCACCATTATCAGCGACCGGAGACACACTCGAGTAACACTTTTTGTTGGTAGCAATATAAGAAAATGAATAATAAAAAAGGGATAGTGCAAATGACAAACTGTGACTATAACGACAATTTAGGTGAGTAGTAGATAACAGTGATTCAAATAAAAGAAATCAATGGAGCTGGCCGCTGGGACCAGAACTGGATTTCGGATAAAAAGTTTGATTCGCTTCGAGATTGGCCAATTTACGAATTGAATTGCCGGGGGTGTCGAAAGCCGAGCTGTCACCGAGGTCTCTGGTTATCAACGTGGTTGAAAGTTGGCATCACCAACATCCGGGGCCTGGGCGAGTGGCAAGGATTTGGCAGTTCAGTAGGTTCGGAGCCAAACGGAATGAGTTGCACATGTGGTCAATGTCGCATTCACTATAATACTCACGGACATCCCAGGCGGACTCATAACATTTTTTTAAACTCCCAAAATGACCAGACCTGGCTGCAGTGAGTTGACTGGCAGTCGGTTCAAAAGATAAAAAAGGTAATCCTTGGAATTGAATAGACAAGGATTCCTAAATGAAACCAAACTCTACCCGGGTATGTGGTAAAAGTTTGAATGAATTTCCAAACCAATTTACCATTGGGGTTGGAGTCGAACTGAAAGTGTAACGAACGAATTATTATACTTCTGACTGATTCAACCATTGCCTGCAATTATTAAATTAAATGCTTTTACCATTCGTCTGCGTTTGATTGACCTCCTGTCTATAAAGATATTTGAGAAACCAAATGTTTCTTTCAAGATTCTTCGCTGGAAAAAATCTCACGGAGTAAGGGAAGACTCAGTGAGAATTCAATTTCTGACAGCTATCCGCTAGCAGACTGTACGAAGATTCTGCACCTTACGGTCTTTAGATAACCAAAGAGTTTCAACAGTGACAATTTGTGACCACAATGAAGGCTTTAACATTTGTTGTTTAACAGAAAACAATATATTTGAAACTATAAAATGAATCGACTCGTCCCAAGATTTTCGATTCCCCATCTGCCTATATTCTCTCTTATTTCCATCTCTTTACTTTGTTCAGATCAATCATTCTGAGGCTGACAGTCTTCGAGTAGCAGAAGTTGACTTTAATTCTGAGCTGCCTTTTTGGAAAACTTCCAGCCCCTCACTATTAGTTTGTGAATGAATCAAATTTCATTGGTCGAGGGAAAGTGGAAAAGTTGAGGTACAGCTGGCTCTGATCCCCTGGAATGTACCGCCTCAGGCAAAATGAGTTCTCGAAGTCTTCGAAAGGGCTGAGCACTCTACTCTACAAATTACAAGCCGTGAGTGAACGGCGCACTGATTTCCAATCGTGATCGTCTGCAAATTGGCTTCAGGCACCGCAAACAAGGGTCTCATCCAAAGTCTATTGACGAGTTCCATCTTCCATTGCTTACAAATTCCTCTCTAAACCAACACAAACCCCAAGGGTTAACACTGGATGGTCTTCGCCGATTCAGCGCGACTTTGACATCAAAGTCACAAAGTCGCTTTTGTGAGCACAGTTACAGGCGGTAAAGTCTACAACGAATTTCTGAAAATCATGAAAATTAATATCGCGACATGATTGTGTCATGGTAACTAAAATTGGAACATGATTGTTATATTTCAACTAGGATAAATTGGAATCTGTCGTATTAAAAGGACAAAACCTCTTGAATCGAGACCCTGCAACCTACTCTTTGGCATTTCAAATTGTACAAATCTCCTATGTCGGTCAAATCAGGACATTGAGTAGTTTAGTGGTCAATTCGTGGTATGGAGCTGGTAACACGATCACCAACAGCGGAAGTCTGTGCACGCGATTCAATCGAGGACCAAATATCGTCCGTTTCGCTACATCGTGATCAGGTGAAGCGTGAGCTTGAGCACTGTAAATAGGGTGGATAGGTATAGCGGAACGTGAGTGGTGGTGAGTGGAGCCAGGGAAGGTAGCAACATGTGGCACATTACAATACCCTGTTCGGAAATCTCCACGTCCACCGTCTGCCAAACGGCTCCCTCTTAGCTCTTGGCACCACTCTGCACCCAATGCCATTTCGGACTGGTGTCGCCAGACTCTATAAGCTCCTAAATCTCTAGTGTTGTCAAAACGAATAATTGAATCAGTGGTAGAATAGTATTACCATGATGAACCATCGCCACACCGGAAGAATTCAGTTTAAAGAATAGTATGTCATGCACGTAGGCAAGGAACCAGGGTGTTTTCAACCTCGTGCGAGACAACAAATAGATCAAAAACGTGTAAAAACGCATTACGTTACTGGGAGCAGCACTTCTCCTTTTTTATTTCACTGTTAGACGACAATTTATTTCCCTGTTTATCACCCCGGTCAAAAAGCTGTAACTTTTACTCGGTTTTAGACACTCAAAAACAGGACTTTTCAACACACGTACTGTAGAACAAACTTTGTTCTAGCAAACTGTGTACAACCGTGTTAGTAGATAGCAACTGTGTTTTTTGTCGTAAGAAAAACTCTACAAGCTTCACAACTTCGAAAAATCGATAACAAATGGTTCAACGATTCACACTGCAAATCTCACACTTTTAATTCAGTCGGTTCAAACAATCGTTTGTAATGGATACATGTCAGCTCTTGAGAAACCGGAAATAAAATTAATCTTGCAATTTCAGATTTCTCGTATTTTAAGGCTGCGGCATTTTCTGCCAATTGTGATCTACGTAGCTTTAAACTACTCTGAAGATAGAAAGACCGTGTTAGAAGGAAGGGGGTAACTGATTGATTAATCGAGCAGACACGCCTGGACCCATTGCACGTCGTTTCAAATGGGTCTTTGAAACCATCGTGACAGCCGACTATCCCATGTTATCAGCTTCCTTAGGTAGAATCCTTTATACCCTGCGATAAATGATTATGAATCGACTGCTCCGCATAATGGGATTGAAAGAGGAAGATATAAGATATGAAATCAAACCGGTTTACGGAGAGAATTACTAAATGGCTTAGGAAAAGTTATTCCCATCAACTATGATGACTCCAGATTGCAGTTTCAACAAATGCCATCAATCTCATAGACGTCCGATTCGAATCACATAAATGCTATTTGTATTTTATATACTATTTTGATTGAGAATTACTCCGCACGTGTTCGCCATTAGCGCTGACAGAGGTGCTTCAAGAGTAGAGGTGCTCTGCTGCTGGCTGGATGTTGCTCTGCGTTCTGAAATAACATCTGTATGCTGTACGGCTATTGTGCATACAGCCCGTTGTTTGCGCCACTGGTATCAGCCATCGTTCATCCCTCTTGCTTCCTGGTTCTACCTCAATACCGACAGCAATTGCGTATCAACACTCAGAAATTTGCGCTCGTCGATTTCCAATACATTGGATTCGACAGTTGCAGCACGATATTGAAAATACATAGCTCAAATGGGGGATTTGTAGCTTTAATCTCGTTAGCTATATGGCAGAAAAAAATATAGTCGAAATTATTATCAAATAACACACGGAAAATCAAGCTGTGCTACACTGACATGCTTCTGTAGACACACATGCAACTGTTAAGTTGGCATGGCACCGTGGTTACTAATTCCAGTGATCCAATCCCTACTGACGGAGCGGTATAGTATATTCTGTGTTTCCGATTGAACCGGAGTTCAAAATTAATCCGGCAACTTATCAATATCCGATCACATCCGGTCGTACGTCAGCCCAAACTATCGACCTGTGCAAATCGCGAACAAATCGACGGCAGTCTGGAAGAACGTGACATTTCAAATTGTGCTAGAAGAAGGTGACATATCAAATTGTGCCAGAAGAACGTGACATATCAGATTGTGCCAGAAGAAGGTGACGTATCAAATTGTGCCAGAAGAACCTGACATATCAGATTGTGCCAGAAAAAGGTGACATATCATATTGTGCCAGAAGAAGGTGACATATCAAATCGTAACCGAAGAACGTGACATTTCGGCCGACACCCTAATGCCCAATGTAGGGTTCTGTGTAAATATCCTTCCGTAATGTATTAAATTTTTGTTTTCATTTTATAAATTAAAAAAATCAATGCAATTAACATATAAGAATTTAAGAATATTTGTTCGTTCGATTTCGTGTAAAAGTTTCGCGTTCATTATTGATAAGACTGTATGAATGAGAAAATGAATAGAACAATTATTGAACCTATTGGAAAAAATTACGTCGTATGCACCCCTTTAAGCACCCCAAATTCCAGGGCCGTATCAAGGAAAATTCGGCCGCCGTCCGAAATGTCACGTTCTTCGGTTACGATTTGATATGTTACCTTCTTTTGGCACAATTTGATATGTCACCTTCTTCTGGCACAATCTGATATGTCACCTTCTTCTGGCACAATTTGATATGTCACCTTCTTCTAGCGCAATTTGAAATGTCACGTTCTTCCAGACTGCCGTCGGAATATTGACACAGTCCATAAGTAGCACTGTACACGAATGGCAGTATACAATGATGGAAATTATAACAGTTTCATTGAAGTATATATACTTCGTTTTGTGTTTCGCGACCTGTCGCTCACGTGTGGTCGATTGGACCACGTTGCATTACATATTCATGGAGTGTCACGTTGTAAGGGACCGTTCACGTAGCGAGTTTGGTTGTCAATCCATTGAGCTGGGGTATCACGCTTAGCCGATCACTGATGGTATTACGTAACGTCCATCAAAATTGCGCATATTTCAAAGGATAGCGAACAATGGGACGGTTCATTCAGAGCAGTTCACACCTACTTTGTGTCGCATCGGCAGGACCAACAGAACAAGAATTAGTCATAGAGGGCTTGGAAAAATTTTCCAGAAAATTTCGCGGTCAACCTAAATAACTCGATACATGTTATTCTAAGCAATTTGGACCGGGGAATCCATCACGACATGTTACAGTTTTTATGGGTGTGCATATTTCTGAACATCTTTCGGAATTCATGCTTCTCAGATCATGAAATATTATGGGCGTTGAATTATATTGTTGGCCTTCTCGCAAAAACAGGGGAAAAGAGTATCGCGATAACGATGGTCCAGCATCAAATTCAAGTCTTCGATGAAGTTGCTCCAATTTGCCATCATGATGGTTGCCACCATGTCAAGAATTTGGTTCTACCATCAGTCGTCCAAATCCGAATCACCGCAAGAGGCTACGTCTGATTGAAATTGTTTTTTTTTTTTTAATTGGAAATCATCACGCCTTTCGCCATTTACTGATTGTCAGGTCCGATTGATTGGTTTCGAGAACAACGATGAACCGTGTCGATGGTTCGAATCATTTGTCGATTTCCATACTATGATCTTTTTTGTGAAAGATCATAAAAACAGCATTATAGCGGACATTGCAGGCTGCGAATTCCCCCCTATGCTGTACTTTATCGTCGGACTATTCCAAATGTATTTATACGGTCAACCTATTCACCCAAAAACGGCACCCTTCAATACGACCACAATTGTTATTGCATTACGAGTATACTGTGTTTTCTCTAGTATGCACACCCAAAATGGAACATTTCGATATAAGTATTCTGCGCAGCAATGTTATGAGAGTATAGTACAGCACTCATGTCCCGGCGTGAATAATTATTTTTTTAAAAGGATTCGGATGATTATGTTTCGCATTGTTCAAAATTGTTCCACGTACTGACTGATATAACGCAATCAACGTGCGGGATTTCTGTGAGTCGCGGGACTTTCACCTAGTTCCCTATGCGGCTACGTGCCACATGCACATGTCGGACACTCTGCTCGACCTGTGCATACTCAGCCAACGGGATGCTCTTCACTCTTTCGGGCAGTCTGTAGCTCCCTTCATCGCTGGACACGACCTCATCTGGGCTGTCGTGGACCTGCCAGTGCCGCCGCCCCCCTGCCGCCTGCCGGTGGCACGGTCTTATAAAAACTTCGAAGCCACAGCCTTTCTGCAGGACCTCGACCGCGCCGACTGGTCACCCCTGACTGAGCCTAGCTCGGTGGATGCCGGGCTTCTTTGCCTCCAGGATAATCTTCTGGCAGCCCTAAACAGGCATGCTCCCTATGAGTCCTGCGCCATCAAGAGGTCGCACCCGCCCTGGATCTCTCCCCAGCTTCGCGCAGAGGAGCGTATCAGAGATGCAGCCTACCGTGCTTATCGACGCTCCCGCTCGCATACTGCGCTGGCACACTACAGGGAACTGCGTGACCAGCTGCACGTGCGGATCTCCCTTGCTCGCGCCGATTTCTACCGCTCCCGGCTTGCGGGGTGCGTCGACCCCCGGACACTTTGGAAGGAACTGAGGAACCTAGGTCTGGCCAGATCGCCTAATAAGGGCCCTCTTGATTTCTCTCCGGAGGACCTCAACAAACATTTCTCGGCTGTCTCCCAGTGTCCTACCTCCGAGGCTG
This sequence comes from Euura lappo, assembly GCA_018257835.1. Taxonomy (NCBI): domain Eukaryota; kingdom Metazoa; phylum Arthropoda; class Insecta; order Hymenoptera; family Tenthredinidae; genus Euura; species Euura lappo. The sequence goes on along the minus strand of JAEUYN010000262.1, from coordinate 77,614 downwards.
ATGTGGCTGACTTCTTCGCCGTGCTCCCGGCGCCGAGCTATGACGATCGGCTCTTCTATTTCAAGGACATCGCGCCTGACAAGCTGCTATCCGCGATAACTCACTTTACCTCGCAGGCCCGAGGAATGGACGACCTCTCGCTCCGCCAGATCAAGGATGCCCTCCCGGCGATTTTCCCCCACGTCCTAGAGCTCCTAAACCGCTCACTCGCCTCGGCTGTCTTCCCAGAGGGCTGGAAACGAGCACGGGTACTCCCCATCGCCAAGGTCACCTCGCCCACGTCTGTCCAGCACTACCGCCCTATCTCTATTCTGTGCTTTCTATCCAAGGTACTGGAGCGGATCGTGCTGGAACAGGTCTCGGACTACCTGGAGGAGCGCAACCTGCTTGACGCAAGGCAGTCGGGTTTTCGGCCTGGCTTCAGCACCCAGACGGCCCTTCTTCGGCTCACTGAGGACATCCGGAGGGGGATAGATGCCCGCAAGGTCACTATACTGGTCCTGTTTGATTTCAGTAAGGCCTTCGACTGTGTGCCTCACGCACTCCTACTGTCTAAGCTTTACCAACTAGGGTTCTCGCGTCACGCGCTCACCTGGTCAGCATCTTACCTCCAGGGCAGACAACAGGCGGTGGCTGGGCCTGATGGTGCCCTCTCTACCTGGGCCAAACTTGACATCGGGGTTCCCCAGGGCTCTGTCCTGGGACCGCTCCTTTTCTCGGTGTTTATAAATGACATTGCAAGTATACTGCAGCATTCTGCCCACATGGTATATGCGGACGATCTCCAGATCTACCTCCACTGTGCGCCGAGTGAGATACGGGAAGCCATCGACCGTATGAACCAGGAGGTTCAGTCCGTCCTTGAGTGGGCCAGGGCCAACTTGCTCCGGCTCAACACGGCGAAAACGCAGGTGATGATCCTTGGAAGTGCCCCCTACGTCGCTCAGCTGGACGTTGTCTCTCTCCCGAAAGTCTTTTTGGATGGTGAGCCCCTTCCCTACTCTGATTCAGTCCGGGACTTGGGACTTGTACTCGACTCCAGGCTCAAGTGGTCAGGGCAAGTCAGCGCAGTTTCCAGCAAGGTGCACTCTGTCCTCCGCCAACTCTCGGCATCCCGCCGACTCCTATCTCTCGAACTCCGGAAGCAGCTGGTTACCGCTCTGATTTTTCCGCTGCTCGACTATTGCTGCGTGGTCTACAATGATCTGTCTGGGGTATTAAACACCAAGCTCCAACGGCTCCTCAACTCGTGTGTTCGCTACGTCACAGGGGCTCGGAGGGATGAGCACATCTCGCCAGCGCGTAGGGAGTTGGGCTGGCTGCGGGCTGCGGATCGCAGGAGCTACTTCCTGCTCTCCCTGCTTTTTATCACTTTTCGGACTGGACGACCCACCTACCTCCGCGAGCTCCTCATCGACCGACCACAGGCGACGGAACGTGCGTCTAGGGTCTATCGGGGCGACTTTCTGCCACCGACCTGCCGCACGGAAACACTAAAGAGGTCCTTTATGGCGGTGGCTGTGACTCTCTGGGACTCTCTCCCCGCGGACCTCAGGGCTGCGCGGACGCCCATGGCGTTCAAGATCGCCCTTTTTCGGTTACTCGCAGCACGGGAGCAGGCCTGATCCATGGGCCCTCACCCCCAATCTGCTCCTCTACCAGGCCATCGCATTCCTCGCCTTTCTTGCTCACGCATATTTACATTTATTTATATATATATATTCATACTTGCATCTTACTCTACTATACTCTACTTACTTACTTTATTTCACCTTCCTAACTATCTTTCTATCTCACTACTGTTCTTACTGTTTTTACCTTTATTTCTCGCTTCTATTGTTTTTGTTATTATGCTCTGTCCCTCGCTACCTCTTGTAGTCCAACATTGCCATGGACTTAATAAACTAACTATCTATAACAGAAGATCCAATCGCGTGAGCGTAGCGAACAAGAATAATTGATAGCTTTCGTAAATCACTATCGAAATTTTGCAAAATGTGGTGATATCCAAAGGAACAGCAGCTCCAGTGCGAAAAACTTTCGCTAATTGAATTAATGTGGTCTACCGATAAAATATCAACCAACAAAAAGTCGTCCTTCAAAAATGTCCCCCTATGAAACGGATTCAACTACTGAGCACCACAAATGAAGATCAAATTAAAGTGAATAATATTGTGCTTGTTTGCTCACTCGCCCGATTGGTTTCTGATAACTATTGTGAAAATAAAATTAAGAAAAAAATATTTGAAGAAAAAAATTTTGGATCTTTCGCAGGCCATCCATCATACAAATGTATGAAACACACCTGGACAGCTAGCACATAACACTCCCCAAATTTGTTTTCCAAATCCCATCCTCAAACTTTCTTTCCTCGATGTTTGTTTTCAGAATGATTATCAGAAACCAATCAAGTTAGCGAGCGAACGAGCGCAACGCCATTTGCTTTACTGGAACACCTAAGAACTTTAAAAAAAATTTCAAGTAGGTAAGTATAGTCAATACAGGAGGAAAATCGTTCGCTACTCTTCGTTCACCGCAAATCGTGTTAAAACCTAATTATGGGGTATTCCATGCGAAGCGGGACAAGTTTCGGCCGAGGGTCGGTGAATTTGACGTCCTTCCAAAATCTCGTCCCTTACTACCTTGCAACAAGTTTTCCGGAGTTTTAGACCCTCATTGGTTTTTGATTGTCCGTGAGGAGCGATTAAAGGAATTGTCTTAGGGTCTACTCGATTCACTTGAAAATTTTACTGAACATAGTTAAAGGTATCACAAAATTATGGTAAAATTTTCAGCCACCCCTTTTTTTTCTTCGTCGGCAATAAATTATTGAAATTTTTTTTTACGAACAATAAAATTTTTCGTTACCGGGACTTTATTGAAATGAGATACGTATGCCAAATACTAATACTAAACAGTTCAGAAACAGCCCCGATGACATAGAATAATTTTATTGTTTCCAAAAATATTTTCAATAATTTATTGCCGGCGAATGAAAAAAAGGGGTGGCTGAAAATTTTACCATAATTTTGTGATACCTTTAACTATGTTCAGTAAAATTTTCAAGTAAATCGAGTAAACCCTAAGAAAATTTCTTCAATCGCGCCTCACGGACAATCAAAAATCAATCAGTGTCTGAAACTCCGGAAAACTCGTTGCAAGGTAGTAACCCAATAAACACAAAATAGTTGAATACACGTTTAAAAATGGTGGATCAAAAACACAAACACGTGTAGAATAAACGTGCAATATTCATTGAGAGATCACGTATCAGAACCGATGCAATGTCCGCCCGTTACACTAGTTTTTAAACGTTTGAAAGACGTGTATTACACATCTTTTACACGATCAATATCATCGTGTTTTAGGAACGTGGATTACGCGGTTGACCATACGCATTGATTTACCGTTGAAAGAACACGTATCGGAAACGATGTAATGTCCGCCCGTTACACTAGTTTTTAAACGTTTCAAAGACTTGTATTATCCAACTTTTACACCATCAATATCATCGTGTTTGAGAAACGTTAATTGAACGTAATATTTATTCGTTTATGTGGCTGTTATAGAGCAACATCTGTAACGTGTTTTAAACGTTCAATACACGTTGAACGTACGCGTTGTGTACATGGAAACGCAAAAATAAAATTTTAGGATTTTTTTTTTTTGTACTTTTTACTGGCTATTTTTGGTGTTTCAGGTTAACGTAACTTATATTCGAGTACACATGTCAATTAAAACGCATTTTGAGTTCGCTGTAACTTTTTTGCTTCCCTAAGACCTAGCCGGGGTTTGAACCCGGAACGCTCGCCGCTGTTCGTATTACTAGTCGCACGCCCTAACCACTACGCTATACCGCCGCTTGAATAACACTGCAACGTTTCGATATATGGATTCACCAGGGACAATGATGAGATGTTCAGAAATCTAGATTTATTATCTCTCTTATTGTTCGTTTGATCACGTCGTGTATGTTCCTGAAATTATAGAAGGAAGAATAAACTGATTGATGTAATTTACACGTCTTCCAGACACGTAATTACACGTGATTTTTAGACCAGCCCATAACACAAGACTACAACCCGAGCCCGAACACGTCATACGTCATATTATACATTATACGACACGTTGATGCGACGTTTAGACTTACTCGAATTATCAACGTGTTCACACGTGGTTTGCACGAATGTTCGACGGTTGAATATCAGAATAGTTAGGTACGTGTGTTTTACACGATTATTAGATGCGTGGATGATATAATTAATTTTCGGGTTGAATCAATGCTTGAACTTACACGAATTGTCAACGTGTTTACACGTGATTTACACGAATATTCGGCGGATAAATATCAAAGTAGTTACCTGTGTTTCACACGATTACTAGACGCGTTGTGACATAATTAATTTTCGGGTTGAATCAATGCTTGAACTTACACGAATTGTCAACGTGTTTACACGTGATTTTCACGAATATTCGACGGGTAAATATCAGAGTAGTTACCTGTGTTTTACACGATTACTAGACGCGTGAATTACACAATTAATTTTTGTGTTGAATCAACGCTTGAACTTACACGAGTTATCAACGTGTTTACACGTGATTTACACGAATATTCGACGGGTAAATATCAGAGTATTTACGTGTGTTTTACACGATAAACAGACGCGTGAATGAAACGATTGATTTTTCCGTTCGATCAACGCTTACATTTCTACGGATGATCAACGTGTTTACACGTGATTTACACGAATATTTGACGGGTAAATATCAGAGTATTTACGTGTGTTTTACACGATAAACAGACGCGTGAATGAAACGATTGATTTTTCCGTTCGATCAACGCTTACATTTCTACGGATGATCAACGTGTTTACACGTGATTTACACGAATATTCGACGGGTAAATATCAGAGTATTTACGTTTGTTATACACGATAAACAGACGCGCGAATGAAACGATTAATTTTTCCGTTCGATCAACGCTTACATTTCTACGGATGATCAACGTGTTTACACGTCATTGACACGAATATTCGACCGGTAAATATCAGAGTAGTTACCTGTGTTTTACACGATTACTAGACGCGTGAATTACACAATTAATTTTTTTGTTGAATCAACGCTTGAACTTACACGAAATATCAACGTGTTTACAGGTGATTTACACGAATATTCGACGGGTAAATATCAGAGTATTTACGTGTGTTTTACACGATAAACAGACGCGTGAATGAAACGATTAATTTTTGCGTTGAATCAACGCTTGAACTTACACGAATTATCAACGTGTTTACACGTGGATGCAACGTCAAATTATCGTTTAGAAAAAATAGCGGTATACACGTGATTCCTCAACGTTAGACTCACGTGTATAAAACGTGGATGGAAAACTTGTGGATGGATAAACGTGTAATTTTTCCACCAACACCATATTTCCACCAATTTTACGTGGAATAAACGTGTTCTACACCATCTTGTGTTTATTGGGAATGAACGAGATTCTGGACGGACGTCAAAATCGCCGACCCTTGGCCGAAACCTGGCCCGCTTCGCGTGGAATACCCCTTATACACGATTTTATCGATACACTGGGCGGCCCTCACCGGTACTTAAAAAAATTTCAAAATATTTTTGTTCTTTCTAATGTTGTAGAAAATGTTCCCAAAAGGATGTATACCGTGTATTTCCATTCATATAACTTTGTGCAATTCAATATAAAACGAGGAACTTTCCGTATTGGCGAGATGATCTCATCTGATATCAATACTTTTATACGGAGACGTCTTTGACAGACGACTTTTTGCTGGTGAAGTTTGTGAAGTGAGCATTTTTGTTGGTAGATTTTTTTTGTGGGTAGTACGCTCTAACAGAAACTTCCAATTACTCCACCGTGCTCGCGTTTCTGTATGCGCAGCTGGCGGCGGTGTTACTCACTGGACCGTCCTAGGGCAACGCAACTATAGTGTAGAAAGGACAAAATTGGATGGACGCGGCTGTGTGTAAGGATAAATGACAACCCATATGAATACGGCAATCTCTTGTCTTCCTTTATCCAGCTACTTTGTCCCCGACTCGCTCTTGTGACTCTGAATTAGGCAGTCTTACAGTTATACTCTTGTATCCGGTCCTCCCAGCATTGCAACATGCGCCCAGACTGCGAGAGCGAATGTATGGTAGGGTCGGTACGGCGGCGTGCAGAATACAAGTGATACAATACACAATACTTCATCACAAACCCTCGACTTTCGCATACCCCATACTCGGCCTGGTGATTTGAATATTTCACAAGCATCTGGTCTCGGGATTACCAGAAGCTCGCTGTCACAAATGCGAGATTCATCTGGTTCCTTTTTTTTCTATTGTGGTCTTGGAGTTCAACTACTCGCAACTATCGCATTGCGGTGAGAAGGAGAAGTCTAATTCCAATTGTCCTGTAAATTCGGGAGACGATCAATACCGAATATCCTTCGAGAAGTTAGCCGATGGAGAGGGAAGGAAAGCTTGTTTTTAAATACTCATAGGACTAACAATGGGTGTGTAAACTAGAAACCCTGCGGAACAGATCGAAGGCACGATCCACACAGTGACACATTTCGTATAAGTCAGCCAGTAAGTGAAAATTCTATTCTCAGTTATTTACACCAATACTCTGAGCTGTGATTCAATGAAACAATGAAAAAGTGAGGGAATTTAATGGAATCAGAACTGCAAAACTTTTTTAACGTCCTCACTACTTCTGACTACGACTTCTCCCAAATCGGAACTTAAATTGGACAGAGTGCTCCAGGAGACAATAAAAAGGAAAATACCTCATTCAGAACAGCATACTGTTAATTTTAACGATTCTGCAAACTGCTCAACAAAATGATAAAACACAATTTCACGTAACTTTTCCGTATCCATCGGTAGCGTCAATATATATAAAGTCCTGAAATAGGTGCATGGTTCAAAACAGAATTGGCATCTCAAAGTTAAGAAGATCCGGGCACGAATGTTCTGATTGTCTGTGACAAAAGTCGCACAACAGCTGCGGGAGGTATGGCAACAACGCTCCAATGCAGTCTATTAAACATAGATAGAGGAATGCCGCATTGCCGTGAATTTGGCCTGGGGAAGTGTTAGAGGCAGCGCAGTAGTCGCAACGGGGTTTGCGAGGTGCGGATGGTGCCGACGGAGCTACGAAGTAGTGGAACTACCAGTTAGGTCAGCCGCAGTCAAATGTAAGCTGAGCCCCCCTCGCCCGCTCTCGCTGCCGTGTTCGCAAATATAGTTATGTACATTCTGCCGCCATTTTGTTTGCCAGAATACAACAACGACAGCGGAGCCATGGGTTGCATAAGATAGATTACGAATGCCGGTACACCGCACTGTGCCTGGATGCAAATTTTTTAGCTCAATTATAACTTCAGCCAAGGCAAATGAGGGCGCAGAGAGCTTTCTGTAGGTGCATGAGGTAGAAAGATTGATTACAAATTCAAGGACTATGTACTCGAATATTCGAATCCCCAACAGTCAACTTCCGCAGAACCTTGAGGTCGTAAAAAGAAACGGTTGTGGGGTTCGATCCGCTGAACCGGATTCGTCGCAAGTCTCATGACTTTGACGTTCTCTCATGCAGATACGTACGACCCCAGGCATCGACTTGGGATCGGAAGTCAGTCAAGCTTGAATTCACTTCGCGTCCACTTTATGCAATAGCCAAAATCGAAAATGTATATCATCCTAGTCTTAAGTCCTGTGTAGAAACCTTGAGGAATTGAAATTATACCATGAGCGATGATTTGTGTCTTATCGCCGAGCTTTGTGATTGAACGCTCCACTGCCGAAAACTCGGTTGATAATGTTCAATATTAAATTTTTTTATCGTTCCAGGTGGGCTCGACCGTTTTCATATTCAGGCTACAATTTTCATAATTATTGATTTCAGGTGGTGCTGTATTACAATTAACCTGCTTTGTAACATCTGCATGGGAAGTTTGACTCAGTGCACTGTGGAGGGTGATGGCTGATTCCCTTGCAGGCGAAAGTAGTGCGGGAATCACATTCCAGCACTCCTAACAGTGCGGGAATAGGCCGTAGAGGGATGTGGACCGTGAGTTAATTTTTAACACAATGGTTGAGACGCGTTTTCTCGGTATCAAGGTTCACGCTGTGTCTGGTAGAGTCGCGAAGCTTGCGGATATTTAGGGGTAACAATTAACGCGCAGGTCTCCACGGGCTACTTCATAACTTAAGGATGTATAGGCCATACAATCTCAACCAAAAGTGAGTCTCGTCGTCAATATTGAGTACTTCGAGATGAGATAAAAATCGGAAAAAAATCAACCACAATCAAGATGATAAGAGTATTCATTTTCAATAATAATAACGCCCAAAAGTTATCAACAAATTGTTTATACAAATCATTGTTTAACAAATTTCCTGGTGACGTTATTTTTTTTTCATGTCAAATGAATTCGTTAATCTTTCTGAATACACATGAATTTTTTCAGAATTTTGTCACTTTTTTTAAATTTCCGCTTTCGATTTTGAAAAATGGAGAAAAAAAATCGGAATTTTGGATATGTTATTGTGGAAACGATGTAGATTACAATTCCAAAGTTTCCGGAGCGTGGAACTAATAGTTTTGTAAATACAGCCTTTAGAAATTTCCGAAAACGGAAATTTCAAAAAAGTGGCAAAATTCTGGAAAAATTCATGTGTATTCAGAACGATTAACGAATTCATTTGACATGAAAAAAAAATAACGTCACCAGGAAATTTGTTAAACAATGATTTGTTTAAACAATTTGTTGATAACTTTTGGGCATTATTATTATTGAAAATGAATACTCTTATCATCTTGATTGTGGTTGATTTTTTTCCGATTTTTATCTCATCTCGAAGTACTCAATATTGACGACGAGACTCACTTTTGGTTGAGATTGTATAGCCTATACATCCTTAAGGTGATTCGTGTATACGCTGGCGCTCCATTAGCCGACAGAATTACCCTTCAGCGGTCAGCTTAGGCTTCCGACAAACAATACGTTCTCTTGACACCCTTCTCAAAATTTGGCTTGCAAACAATCTCGCAGTGAAGAGACAATTGCTGACACTTGTTCACAATGTTTATAATTAATCTCGTTTTGGGCTTTTTCCAAAACAACCGTTTCGAACCACAGTTTTAAAAAAAAATTCACGAAATTGTATTTTAGAGCGTAAATTGTTCGAACAATTCAATAAATTTACTCGACTTAGTGGAATGGCCGCCTCAGATTAGTTTTCGTGCGAAACTTGCGCCGAAACTTTTTTCGCTCAAATACCAATCCTGGTAGATCCAATTCAATAGTTATTCAATAGCTGAATTGCAACTGCGACGAATAATTGTCTTTCGAAAATTTGAAAAGTAGCAAAATTGATAAACAAAATTTAAACAATCAAGAAATTCGTCCAGACCGACCGAAATCCGTCACTTGCCACACAAATGTTTTGGGTCAAAATCCATAACTAGGATTTTTTCTTATCTGATGCATAGCCCAGTCCCGAATATCAGAAACGACCCTAGAAAATCACTATTTCCATTTTTATGTAAATTCGACTTCCATCTTCTATTATTATAATTCTCTTACATCAGCCCAATCATATAGATAATCAGGAAACCACAATAAAGACTAATAAAACTTCATTCTTAATCGTTACCATTCAATAAGGATTAGAATTGACCGCAGCTGTTCAAAAGTTACGGATAATTACGTGAGGTGAGGCAGCAACCAGTTACTGCACCTATTTATGTCACTCATTTTATCAACTTTTATCAACGATTTATCAGTTATTTTCCCATGCTATGCTGAGTTTGTAAATGTCATCATGCCATAAGTACCTGACAAACCCCGATGTAAGAGGTACCTATGTAACGTATATGACATCGCATACATACATAGAAAACTGAAGATATTATTAGTAATTTTAATATTAGTTTATCGTTATTCTTCATCATCTAAGAAGAACAACGTCAAACTTTGTTGACAGTACCTATATATGTGTGGTTGCCCTCTTCCAGCACAAATTCACTTCGCGGATGAATACAGTAGATGTGTGGTGGGTGTGGATTTACTCAAACTCACTATTTGTTTCACTCACGACCCGGAGGCGAGTTTTCTAATCACATTTGTGCTTCTGCGAATGCATTGCGAGCCGAAGCGAGTGCTACAAAGTTCACACACGGCAAGTATTGCCCTATTGGGGTGTGTAATGGAGGCGTTGTCGAAGTTCAAAGACAGCCGAAACCCGTGACAGTAGGTCACTTACTGATAGGTATCCCGGTTATGCCTTTATTTTGGGAGTGCAATTCTTCGAAGAAAGAGTAATATTCATAACTAGATCTAAAAATTAAATTTCAGATCCAAGAGATTTGTGAATTTTCACTTGCGAAGAAAGAAGGAGAAGGCTTTAGACGCTGTACGCTGAACGCTGGACGCGTTCTTTCTTTTGGAAGAATCTCAGCTGAAGTTGACACAAGTTATGGAATCCAGGCATTTTGTCTTCAAACTTCTCAGCTTAAAGAAGCTCCCCGTGAAATTATGGATGAAATTACCAAAACGTGAAAAGTAAGCTCCATGCAGTGTACATACACAGAAACGAAGTAGGTACTCGAACAAACACATCGGATCAAATATTCGGAAGATCGATTTCCTCGGAATCGACGAGGGAAAGTAATCATCCATCACCAAGTAAATTATATTCGAGCCAAGAGAACGAATGACATGTATATCAACAAGTAGATGTGTACTAGGATCAAATAAAATGTCATTTTTTTAGTTCAGTTGCACGCCGTTCCAAGAGCGATGCTTCGAAACAACCAAACATGTCCGTACATCGTGTTAAATCTCGGATCTCCCGCATTTCATGAAAATTCTAGAATCTCGTCCCTTGGATGCTTACAAAAAAGGACAAGTTTAATTCGTCTAGCCGGTTCCAGTAACGGTTTGCCAATATACACTCAATCGAGGAATGAATGCTCTGTTATTGGAGCTACCATTAACCCTAGTCACTTACTTGGGGTCAAGATGACCCCAAATTCAACTTCTCCTCAATAATTCGCATAGAAGATGCTCGAATCTGAACCTGTGGCGTCATATGTTAGAAGTTTGAAGTGTTGACTACACGTTGTCTCCATAGCCGTTGCAAGCACAGCGTTAGTCTGGCTTTGGCAGCCGAGGAACAAAGTAAAAATCAAAAAAACCCTCACTTACATTCTTCAAAATAATTATACTTTTTGGAAGGTCATGAACTGTAGTGTTTTTTTCTCAGCGTGCGGTATCTCAAGAATACCCAGCTAAATTTTTAGCCAAATGTATCAAAAATTGCGAAAGTTGATTTTTTCAGTAAACAGGTCACTTTTTTTAGTTCTTCGCTTTGCGAATTTCTTACGCGGCTCGAATTCGATTTTATATCAAATTACCAAAGTACCTCCAGAAATTTTTCCGTAGTCAAATTGTCAACAGAATCAATGTGACAACGTTTGAAAGTTATCTCGGGTCAGGGTGACCCCCTGTAAGTAATGTGGAAGTTTCAAGAGGTGTAAGTGACTAGGGTTCAGTACAGAGAGTGTGCATTAGGTCACACATAAGTAACAGAAAACAAGAAGAGATACATGGTCAGGAGCACAGTGCAAGAGTGGACAAGACCAATAGAGTAGTAGATTAACGTAGAACAGGGTAAGGTAGACGATCGGTAGGTAGGTAGTGCGCCATAGAAAGAATAGGTATAATCAGAATTAAGATTGAAATTAATACTAAGGCTAACCAGGTCAGAAGTAGAAATAATGACCCTAGAGAGGATTCGCAGTCTGATTCGCGCTCTCGACAAGGAAATGATTGCAGAGTTTGAAATTAAAGACCTACAACGACAAAGCCCGGGGACACATAGGAGCACCAAAATTAATGGCAAGGATCCAGAGGAAGTTGTGTTGCACTTTTTCAAGATCGATTTTATACAAATTTGGACGCAATAAAGCTATTGGTTTCGTAGCTTGAAGGCTACTACTTGAGATAGTGCATCACGGCAATGGTCACGTTATTGAAATCGACTGGTAAGAACCGAAAATGTGAGATAAATTATCATCAGTAATAAGAACGGTGACCCTCGGAGGCAACTAATCCGGGTAACATTCCTTGTCCAACACACTCCAGTGTCAATCCCCCACAGCTTATCCCTACTTTCGCGATATTAGTAACACGCCAGTGTGTAGCTACGTGAAACTGGATTCGCTGCGAACGAGCACAACAGAGGGGTGCCTATATGTTTATTGCAAGCGGTATGTTCACGTTCTATTTGACGAACGAATGCTTTGTATGTCCCTTCATTCTGCCCAATCTCGTTTGGTGGACAAAGAAGAGGAGGTCCAACCGGATGTTTATGCGATAGGGTTCACAAGGGCCGTAGCGAAGCTGGAGTGTCTGTTCTGTAAACTGTGAAATCGGCACGAGTCTTTGTGTCAGACGGACACGTTCGCTTCGAAGGCGATCATTAGTTTTGTTTGATAGGTGGGAACCTTGTTTTTCACGGAACTCCAACCTCAAGCTACATAATAATTGAGCTAAATTGTAGAGGAAGGTCGGGTAAAATGGGGATGCTAGTTTTTGAGACCAAATGAACCATTTTTTCCTGATAAATAAAAATCATCCACTCGTATTCGCCATGTGTGGACAATTATCTAGCTAGTGTTAGGTTTGACGAAACTTTGTAATTTCAAACCGTGGAGCATAAAATAGATATTTATGTGGCATGCTGAACCTTATGTAACCTTGCTGAACAGTTACTTTCTGCGCGCGCCCCATACAATATTTTTTTACGGAAAAGGCATCAATGATCACTTTGACGCCAGTTGAGTTCCGCACGAACTGCGTATAAGAGCTGCTGTAAAAGGTATTAGAGAGGGGGTAGCCTGCGGTATAAAGACTTTATTCCGCAACTTTGACATGCGCACTTCGAACTGCGCATCAAAGTTGCGGAATAAAGACTTTATACCGCAACTTTGAACTTAGCTGTATAAAGTGCCACTTGCCGGAACGAAAAAGGGCATCAAAAAGTGACTTTTTAATTCCTGTGCCGTAAAAGTATACTTCTGCTAGATCGTGCACCGATCTCCGTTTCGTAAAACGGCGACCATGGCCAAAAATTAACACTGTGAGTGGATTCTAGTTTTTTACGGAAAAGTAATGGTTCTAATAAATATTCGATACGAAGAATATTCGATAAGAAACGTTAATCACAATTATTTATCTGATAATTGCAATTTCAATCATTATTGTCACCATCAACACCAAAATATGCCTCGTGGGTTCACAAGTAGCGAAGAATGCCTTCAGTTTTATTCTCTATCGGTTTCAAATGGGAAAAAAAATCAGTCGCCTAAAAGTATTCTGCATTCAGTTGGTATTTCAGGTACTCAAATCAACTTAACTTCGCCCCACAATGGCTCCTAGCGCACGAGTCCCGTGTCCATTTTGTAAATTTTTTACTTCAAATGTACAGTATTTCGTCTAAAACAATCCTGTAAAGTCACTGAATATGTTGTATATCGCCAATAGCCTAAATCAACGGATCCCCGTTTCACTCGATATCCCAGTTTTACCCAACTCTTCCCTAGTTGTAGAGATACCCAATTCGTAAATCCGGACAAGTTTCATACTTCGTCGACTTTCCGGAAACTTGACGCAATTTGAGGGGGAACGCACACTTTAAAATTTCAAAAAAGTCAAAACGACCGAAAGTCATTTTTTAGACTTTTAAATGGTCTTAACATGATTTTTTTTCTGTCTATGATGCACGAAATAAATTCTACCGGTGGACTGATTTTAGTTTTTCTGGTCTCAAAAGGTTCAGTCAAGAGGCCTTTCCAATATGAACAGAGAACTTTTTCATAACTTTATTTTGACTCGAGTTATCGTGAAAAGTAACGTATGAAGACGGGAGAACGCTATTTTATTCTAGAAAATGATGAATATCTGGTACAATTTTGATCGGATCAAGAAGTTCTCTGTTCATTTTGAGAATTTACTGAATAGTTTGAGACTAGAAAAACTTGAATCGATCCACCGATAGATTTGAACTTGTGCATCGTAGACAAAAAAAATTTGTTCCCAAAATCGTGTGAAAAACATTCTTAAATATTAATAATGACTCTTGGCAGTTTTTACTTTTTTGACATTTTAAGGTGTACCTACCCCCTGAGACCATATGTTGGCCAATGTTATTGTACCGTTGGATGTTCGTATAATATCGTATAATCGATATACATAACCATGAAAGAAGGAGATAAAGGAAGAGAAGAATAAAAATACGACCCTGTGATAGTGTGCTTGTTGTATAGGTAACGGATGCCTCAAGTTCCAAGTCCTGAAGGTAATTGTGAGGGTGGATGCTGGTCGCAAGCTGTGAAGCGTCACGTGAACGGGTGCACGTGTTTCTTTTGACTCCTATGACAGTATCTCCATGACTGAAAATAGCATCGTAAATTTACAGCAGCTATCACACAGTTTTTTCCGTCACTGTTATGTCGATGAGGATGACAAACGCCTAGCACTTTTGCACGCATCGATATGAATCGGTATCATAACTGTCCGGTAAGCACTGAACCTTTTATTTGTTTGTAAAATGTGACAAGACGTCTTTTTAGGGGAGAAAAAAAGACGCGAGTCACTTGTTGATCTGAAGCCAGTCCTAGCTGTTTTCCAATTGTTCATTGAAATCAAATACCTGTACGAATACGACGTCTCCAGGCATCAGTCGGGGTGGCTAACTGCCGACTTCCTCAGCTACGGAGATCCTCTTCGCAATTTGCTTTTGCATCAAACTCCTCCCCGTTGAGGAAATCGGAATTAAATTTCCCCGACCGCTAACCGTCGGAAATTCAAAGTAAACGCCCCTAGCTCTCCGATAGCTGGTGATTATTCTAAGACGTTCGAGACCAATTCACCTCACGGGGTCGAGAAACCACATGGATCGCTCGAAGACCTCGAACTTTCAACTTTAATGCATCGGATGCTAAGAAGTTCCCAAGAGGACGTTATTTATTATACAGCTTTTACACGGTAAGCGTCAGGCCATTTGGTCTTGACAAGTTATTCAACTTACTCCACGGTATGTTGCAGCAGTGGAAACATTTTTTTTCGTCAGAATTTTCTTCGTAAGAATTGTTATAAAAATTATGCATACCATCGGCTACCGCACTGCTGTACGTTACAGAAATGCTGAAAATAGTACACAGTAAACGGATGTCGCAAAGCATTACTGCGACATGATAGCAACCTCTCTAGCGTACTGTCATATATCCACCTTCGTTACATTCCATCCAGAATTCTGTATAGAAATGTACGCCACATTATTGTCTCCTGGATGAAATGCAGCTTGCAGCAGTTGGTTCGAGACATGTGAGATTTAGAAAGAGCTGCCTTCACAATAAAATTAAATCTGCTTTGGACGTTAAATGTAGAGTGAATGGAACAGATCCGCTTTGTAATCACTGTGGATTGTTATGGGTTATAAAAACACGGACGTAACTAACGAACTGCGAAGCGTTCACTACGTTTGCTGTAGAGTTCAAAATGACATCAAGTTTCGCGAAAATATGGATACACACATTTCGGCAATGAATTTATTCATACTACAGTATCCAGGTTTCTGCTGGGTAACGCAAACGTGACTGATAAAGAAAGAGATTATTGTCAATAGTTGGCATTTGCAAGATAGAGTTCTTCCTGTTTATAATTTTCCCCATTCGTTTAGTCGCTATTTTCCTGCCCTCGCCCTCCCGCCGCGTATACGCTGCACACGCGAAAGAACTACACGTCATTGCTGATTCACGAGTCACGAAATCCACCCGTGCATGTCCCGCGGGGTAAAATGAGAAAACTGAAACGAAGGGAGGAAAGTGGTCGTGATACCCAGCAGAGTCGCTCGTTACCTCGGTAAACTCATTGTTCGTCAACAACGGTGAACTGCTCACATTCTCTTGACGCTCGACCGTTCGAACGTAGTTCAAATATTATGTTTTCATCGACCTCATGCGAAAGCCGATCCGTCAATGATAGAGATAATCGGTTGCTGGACAGTTGCTTAACGGTAACCGTTTCACCCTAGATTTGATTCATCGGCTTTTTTACCAGAAAAATTGAATAACACTTGCAGACTTCTCGAAACTGCAGACTTTACCTGAAATCTCGGTGTACGTGACACCCTTGAAACAAATGAACCAGGAAACTTGCAATTCGCCCACAGGTAAGGAAACTGTGTCTTCCAAATTGTGGCTGAATGAATAAGGAAGTTGGAAGCTTCTTCGGTAGTAGAAAGCTCCTCTACTGATCGATATATTTGTACGCGATGTTTGAAGTATCTCTCTCAATATATTATGTTCAGCAAGATTTTGGAATTTATTGCTAATTTTGAGGTTTGAGTTCTCGGCATTGAAGACTTGCCTACCCCCTTCTGTGGTGAATAATTAAGTAGAGCTGTTTCCAGAAGCCTGTCACTCCAGGGATTATAAGCGAGATAATCTTCCTGGCAGTAATTTGTAGGGATTAGGAATGATAACAAAAACCGTACAATTCGCACGAAGATTTTACGCGCGACGTATAATTTTTTGTTTCACCCTTCTGCCCGGGGAAAAAAGACTGATTATCTCATGCTGGAAACTTGACGATGAGGAAATCGAGATGAAAGTCTGTTTTCCTACTGTACATCGTGCATTTCCTGCGAATTTCCTTAGCTGACGACCAACAGGGACGTCTCTTTTGAAAACGAGTAGCTAAAAGTTACGCAAACCCCGTGCTAGTAGCCTCCAGCTCAGTTCTTCACCCATTATTCCAGTTGACCAACTCCTTCACCCCAGTCCAGGGACTCATTAGCAGCGATTTTGGGGTCTAATCTCCCCGCAAATCGATCCTCGTAAGTCATCACAGTAGGGGGAAGGTAAACAGAATAGAAGATAGAAAGGCATGCTTCCGATAAGTCAATTTACAGTCTAGCTGACTAACACTATTCAGCTTTCATGTAATTTCAGTATCCGAAACTGAGGATAGTTTCATTTCATCCTGAATTGTTGCTCACTCCATCGTGGAGATTCAGGACACAGCTCTTTGGATACGTGCAGACCCACGGTACCATAGAATTCTCTCGACTAACCTGAGGAAAAATCCGTCTTGGAAAATTACTTCCGGCGGAAGTGCTTTTTGTTCACCTGTCGAGCACCGGACGCGACACGAACTGAGTACCGCCAAATCGCGGATGAAAGGATCCGGCTAACTTTTGGGTTACCTTTTTTCACCAATTTTTCGTTCGGTGCTTCAAACGCACATCGTCTTTCATTCGGTTTTTCTCTTATTACTCCGAGGTCAAACAAATATGACAGATTCCGGAGGGTCTCCTAGTACGTCCGGACAAATACAGTATGTGGTCCTTCGTTCAGAGAAGAAGTAGGTATACGGATGTCTACCCGATCGGAAATACTCTGTATCTGAGAAGATCTCGTTTATTCCAAGACGAAAAGAGGATATATATCGAAGGATTATGACAAGTAAACAATAGGGGAGTTCGTCTTGGTGAAGTAGGGTGTTCCTTGACGAAAGATGAGATTTAATATTCTATATAGACGTATATAGAAGAAAGTATCAAATAAGTACAACAAACCTAGTGCATTTTTCATTTCAGTACTCAAAGAATAACCTTATAAGTAATGCATGTGCAATTCTTCTTCGCCAAGTTTTCGTGTTAGACAGAACACACCAGCATCGTAAATCAAGGTGCACAGGACACAGCATAAAAAATGATGGGACAAAACTGGAAGAAGCTCGCGGAAATAGTTCACGAATAGATCCATCACTTCGCTCAGTATAGTATCAATTATTATTACCGTATCGTGATATCCGGACCAGTTTCGACAATAAATTGATATCCCGGACCCTATAAACAAAGCTGACGTATAATTACGAAGAACATGATATAGCAGAATGAAACGTGACTCTTTCATCCAATTCTCGGCACCCTCTTATCTTTAGCCCTCTGTAAATTAGAAAAGATAAAATCCCGCAACATCACGTTCACGGTATAACGCATACGAGAAAAATTCTTAACCATTTCTCCATGGTTCCAAGAGTATTATACGAAATCATCAAGCTAAAAATACGAAGCCAACTCTCATCAATGATATATCGCAGATAGATTCGTGGACCCTCTTGTTCTTGAGGGACGGTCTTCTCCCTAAAGA
Organism: Euura lappo; assembly: GCA_018257835.1. NCBI lineage: Eukaryota > Metazoa > Arthropoda > Insecta > Hymenoptera > Tenthredinidae > Euura > Euura lappo. The sequence goes on along the minus strand of JAEUYN010000262.1, from coordinate 59,367 downwards.
CCCTGACCGTCACATTTCACAATATTCTGCTACAAATGACCGCTGATAAATGACGAGCGCTTCCGAACTACCCGCTGTTGGAAGCCCGCGAAATCGCTCAGGCCTTGGCAAACGCCAAACCCAACGCTCGTTTGCAAACAGATAGTCGGGAATGTGAGTGGGGTCGAGGGGAACCCTCTTCCCCGCAGCCAATATCTTCAGGAATCCCCACGAGCCTGCGCGTCTTCATGAGGACTTGGAGAACGATTTTGTTTTTGATACCTCGCCTTGTCTTTCTTCCTCGACTTAGTTCTTGCGTCGGAAATTCCCCTCATTCCAAGCCTAAAGGAAACGGATATGAGAGCCGGAACTACATTGGGGCAAGCGGGGCAATGCTTGGGGCCCCCTGGCAGGGGATGAAATGATTTTTTGCCTTTAACTATTCTATATATGGGGGATTCCACTTCAAATCTACCGAAGAAACGAGATTTTTTCCCTGATCCCTTCGATCTGCTTGTCCTTTTGCACAGTCAAACTACATGTTGAAAGGATTAACTGTGATTTTTTTCAGATTTTTTCGACTCATCATTCCATTACGAAAAATCATCGAATAAATTGACTTACAATTTTTTTTATTTTTCGCGCCTACATAGCTCAAAACGCGATCGATGTATGAAAAAAGTTCCAATACCAAAATTTTGGGGTTTTTTGTGAATTTTTCGAGACTATTTTCATCAGATTTTTAATAGCCCGTTCAAGTGTTGTTTTAATACAGAATGAGTGTAAATCATTCATAACTCAAAAGTGCCCTACTCGAATTGGCTGAAATTCATACACAGCGTGTCTTCTTCGATGCCACAGGTTGTCTGAAAATTTCAAAGTGGGCCGAGCAGTGGTTCAGAAAATACATCAACAAATATTCGCACAGTGGCGATAATTCGGCGCTTATGAGGTCCCAAAACAGTTTTTTTTTGGCCACGATTCGAAAATTCAAGATCAATATTCATTATTCTTGTTCGCGTACTCGCGATGGCCCTTGAATTTTTTCCGCACGCCGTGCGTAAAGTTCGATTTTACGCACGCAAGCGTGCGTGTAATCGGACTTTACGTGCATTTGTGATGAAAAATTTTGTTCGATACATGTGCGAAAGTTGTTTTTCGACTCGTGAGATTGTCACCCTCGTTTTGCTCGGGCGACAAGCCTCCCACTCGTCTCAAAACAAACCTTTCGCACTTGTATCGAATACTATTGAACTGCGGCCGAAAGAACTTTTTTGCGACCTCATAATCGCCGAATTCTCGCCACTGTGCGAATATTAGTTGATATACCATTTGAGCCACCGCTCGGCCCCCTATGAAATTTTCAGAAAATTTTTGGCATCGAAAGTGACATGCTGTGTGAAAATTTCGGCCGATTCGATCAGGGCAGTTTTTTGTTACTGAAGATTTTCGAAGATTTTTCACCAAAACTGCAGTTTCGCGAGGCACAAAAAATTGCAAAAAATTATTTTCAGAAATTTCAAATAAAGACGCGAAACTTATGCAGAAGAACTTTTTTCATTGCTCATCTGGATTTCACGCTATGTTGGCTTGAAAAATCGAAAAAACGCTAAAAGCTGATTATTTTACCAGCTGTAGTAAAAAAATACTTGGTCAAAAAAATCTGAAAAAATTCACAGTTGATCCTCTCAACGTGTACTTTCACTGTGTAGAAGGGCAAGCAGATCAAAAGGGATCAGGGAAATCGACCGTTCGATTTGACATGGAATCCCCCATATTCATACCATAAGTATAGTTCATAAAGGGGGGCCCCCTAATTTTGTTTTGCCCCGGGGCCTGGAAATCCCTCCAGAAACAGGGAGCCGCCTGGTTAACGGTTCCGAATCGACTGTCGGGAACACTCATTCGCCAACACGCAGAATGAAACTCCCTTCCAAATCCATTCCGGAAGCTAAGATCAACGTCAGTTACAATTTATCGCTCTTCATCGGAAAAACTAGATGGAAGTCTGAAAGAGTCTCAAAGTTCTTCTGCACCAAGTCGCGCGTCAACACCGCACTTCAGCTCTTATCGGGAAATTCAACTAAAGTTTCGTCGGATCTTTATCGTGTCTGTTTCAGAGTTCCAATACCTGGGTTTCCTCTAATCTTCGACTCATAGTGGGCAATTAGTCGCTCCATTTGTATACCCCTACGATATTTCTACACCATCTATTCATTCGCGTGCGAAAACAAGACCACATGTTCCAAAGCAATCATCATTCATCACGCGCTGCAACCTGCAACGAGAAGTTCTCGACATATTCCGAAGTTTATGTCGTGTACGACGCCGTGCAGCCAGCTCCGGATAGCTTTGGCAATTCGATTGATGGCCCCAAATAACTCGAGGAGCGCAAAGCCACGCAAGGGGTAAAATTGATCACCTAACATCATGGATTCACGTGGCCACAGATTTTACTAACAGCGCATTCAGTGTGCTAATTGACACAACAACCTCCACTATTGTACAGTTTCTGCATAAACTTCGCCAATCATTAGCCATGGGATTCAAAATCTCCATTCATCGAAATTTGGACGAAAGTTTAGGGTGATTACTTTGTGCGGATTCAGGTTCGAGTGGCTTCGCTGTATCTGACACTTTGTTATCAATTTGCTTTCCTCTGTAACTGGATCACTTCCAAAATACGATGAAACCGTCCCGATCCAAGGCGGTCAGTTAGTCAGTGACCGTATCCTCTTTAGAAATAATTTCGGACATACCTGGGAAAAATGAAGGGGAACGCATATCGGACAAATGAGTAAACGAAATGAAGGAACGAAATACATGAGTTTATCTTACTGGTTGAGGTTCCGATCGTTGCTTCCGGTGGTCGCTGATCCTTGCCCCCCGGCGGCCCCACCTCCACCCGAATCGTGGTGTCTCCTCTCCTTGTGGACGATGCCCATAAGCTTCATCCATGGGTTGTTGGCGGCGTGGCCACCCATGCCGCCACTCTGCCACATAGCGCTCGCCAGCTCCGCTCTCTGGACGGGGGCTCCGGAGGAGCTCCCAACTTGGCCTACCCGGGAACGCGGTGGGCCCCTCGGACGGGGTCCCGACTAAGATTAAGGTGGCTAAGGGGCTGCTGGGGGTGGTGCGTCGTGCCCTGCACGACCCCGTTGGCTCCCAAGGCCTCCACTCAAGGACTTCGAACATCTAACCTATATGACCGATCCGCACCTCTTCCCTCGCCCTCCTTCGCGCCACCACCTTCTCGTCTGGTTATTGGTATTTTGGTCTGTAGTCTCTTCTCTTCCGGTGTATTCTCTAAACTCGGTTTTCACCGATCCTCCGCACTGCGACACACACACACTGCATATCAGAAAACACGTCAAGCCAACTTACACTTCGCGCAGTTCCCAGGGGAAGTGCACAGCATTTGAGCGACCCGGTCCTTCTCTACGTGCGCTGAGTGAATTCAACCCCGACTTTTATCCGGACACAGTGATCCGTCGGAGAAAAGTAATTCGGTGACATATCGCGGATTCGCGCGCGGCCACGAGAGCTATGCACTGATCCGTTGCTGCAGCGATCGAAGGGTTGAATTTCGACTGAGAAAAAAATTCGATCTAATTCCAAAATCCAAAATGGCTCTCCTGACAGAATCTTTGATCATCAAAAATTGGATTTTTTCCCCCCTCAAAGGGAACCCGGCCGCTCAGTGCTGTAATTTTGATCAAACGATGGAAAGATAAACAGAGAATGAAAGTGAAAGGAACTTGCACTTCTAAGTCGCAGGATGTCGCACCTCATGCACCTTGAATATTGGTGAAAATAATCACAAAAAAATCGCCCTTTCGCCAGGCGCTCTAACGAGGTCGAAACTGCATACCGAGATCACGACACAAAGTTTAATAATTGCATCTTGAGAATTAGCCCAACCGGCAATCTTAGTCGTCACTTTCTCATTGTTGGCCTACATCGTGCAGGGTATCACGAAAATCGACGAGTATCCGGAAATCGCGCGCCAAGGCACGAGGTCGGCCACAAGTATTTGACTTTCACTTATACGTTTCACAGCTCCGAACAATGATCACACTAGCTTCGATCCATTATACATTGTATGAAAAATCTACATACAGGTACGTGGGTGAAAAACACTTTGAAACACAAAAGACAAACCCCCGTTCCTCACGCATTTCCTGCATGATAAATCCCACATCGATGCACAGCGATGTGTAGATTCATCAAACCAGCGAAATGAAAGGAAACTCGATAATTTAGAGGAGTAAAACGGGAATGGAATTATCTTGTGGCTGGAAGAAGGTGGGTGAAATGAACCTGGTAAATCCCAATGCAATCTTGAAAGAAACTATAAGATAATCTCTCTACGGTCAGGTTCTGGACGAGGAGTTTTTTTTTTTTGTTTTTGTTTTTTTTTTGTTTTCTTTCAGTCAAAGGAAGATCTAAGCGGAGGTTCAGCAGTCCGCGCTCGACGCGACCGGGTTTGTGGTGCGGGGGGCTCAACAAAGCGGCACCAGGCTCTCAGGGTCCGGCACTGTGCCACGGTTTTGCCTCACTGCCGGGCTCACTGCAGACACTGACGCACCGCACCCCCACCCTCGTGGTACACCAGGCGTGCGGGACGGCAGCGGCAACGGCAGCGGCCCCGGCCAGCGCCGCACACCTGCGCCGTGCTACCAAAGCACGGAACCTTCACCACGCCGGCTATATATGGCGCAGGGAGAGGATGGGGTGGAAAAACCTACCCCGGACCCAGGAGTCGTAATAATTAATCGTCGGTCGTTGGCAAGTCACTGCGTGGGGCTGGAGCCGAGTTTCGAGCTATTGTTGCATCTACGTTTGACCATTTCTGAATTACAACATTTTTTATGAAACGGAAAGTATGTTGAAAATTTGCAGCTATTCTGCTCGCGTTACGGGTCAACATTTCGACGCGACGGTTCTCTATATACTTCGCCGAAAACAAAATAGTACTTTTTAACCTGTTTCACAGCTTCGTTGCCAAGATATTCAATTTCAAAGAGGAACAAACGCTTACACTTGATTATCTGTGTCATTTGGCATACTGTGCGAGATTTGCACAGTGACAACACGTCGTGTGCGTACGTGAGGCTTCAATTGTTTTGAAACTAATTCTATGTAGCACCTGCCTGTGAAGCATGATTTTCGAAGCCTGTATATAGTGTGCGTCAAGTGCCTCGTTTCCAAGCAGTGTGGAAAGTGAAACTGCTACTTACACAGGCTTTGAAAATCAAACTTTCCATTTCAGGAATTACAAAACGTACCGTGTGATAACTTCACACTCGACGGATATGGGCCACTTTCCTTGCCTGCGACAGAATGTATCATTTTTCAGTCCTTTTTGCAACTTATCTTCTTTCGTAGTGTATTGAAAGGTCGGCGTTTTCGCCTCAAATGTTCGTGGATATAAATGTCGAAAGGGAGACGTTTGGAGCTAAAAAATTACCTATCTTTGAAACGGACGAAAACAAATTCGAAGTCAAAGTTCACTTCGCGAATTTCATACAAGTTGCTTGCAGCAACCATAATTTTGAAGAGCGAAAACGTAGGTCAAATGCTGCAGAAACGTTTCAGCTAGATGTCACATCTCGCCAACTGGCAAAATTCTCTTTCAAGTCGTACATGTCCTTTCCGCAAAGTTATAGTATATCAATTTTGTTGAGCAACAAACTTTAAACTGATACACAAAACGCAAATGATTTTCAGCACAAGTTTCCAATTTGTTTGATACGTAGATTCTCCTTGGAGAATTCATGAAGTTATACAAAGTGATGTCAAATTTATGAAGTCTCACATTGATAATGTTGACTAACAATAGACAAATTGATAATTGCGTATTCATGTTTATTGTAAAAAAAAAAAACAATATCATTAGGTTTTGAAATTTTATTCGTTGAAACTCCTCTAGACCAAACAGTGGTCCATGAATCAGCACGGAATGGTGTTTAGTTCACACACACCAGAATTTAGTCAACTGAAATCACCGCCACAAATTCACCACAAATTGTTTTTTACTGCACCCACAGGGTACTGATGCCAATTCGACAAAAATAGAGATTTTCGTCCGGGCACTTTGACCAGGGCAGACAGATAATCTGTATTATTCATTTATTTCGCCACCGATCAAAACCGTTCACTCATTTTCTTTTGTGTATTCGAAGTACAGAAAATATGATTTTTTAATTTTCTACTGATCGTTTCTCTTCAAGGGAGATTATTAAATAAAATGGGGAATTTTTATGAATTTGTTATAGCTGCGCCGTATTGTTGAACTTATAAAACCAATAACTGTATTTATATCTCGTCGAAGACTGCACGCGTCGATAAACTTTTATCAGCTTCTAATGTGCTCGTGCAGCAAAAGCCAGGGATGACTGTCCATTGACGGAATTGATAACGTCTAGGTGTGAGCCGGAGAATTGTGATAAGTTTTGAGTGCATCTTGAGGAGAACGCTGAAAAGTATTTCAATTGTAGAGTATTTCACCACCAGAAGATCAGATAAACATAAATATTACATAATAAATTAGCAAGTCGAACGGTCGATTTCCCTGACCCCTTTTGATATGTTTGCCCTTCTACACGGTCGAAGTACACGTTGAAAGGATCAACTGTGATTTTTTTCAGATTTTTCTGACCAAGTATTTTCTGACTAAAGCTGGTCAAATAATCAGCTTTCAACGTTTTTTCGATTTTTCAAACCGTGAAATCCAGATGAACAATGAAAAAAGTTCCTGCAGAACCGTTTCGTGCCATTCTTTGAAATTTCTGAAAATAATTATTTGCAATTTTTTGTGCCTCGCAAAACTGCAGTTTTGGTGAAAAATCTTCGAAATTTTCAGACAATTTTTGGCATTGAAAAAGACATGCTGTGTAAAAATTTCACTTTCGAGTTATGAATGATTTACACTTATTTTGTAAAAATCTGATGAAAATACTCTCGAAAATTCACAAAAGAAACCCGAAATCTTTGTATCGGAACTTTTTTAATACCAGGGTTCACGTTTTGAGCTATGTAGGTGCGCAGCATATATGAAACAAAATTGAAAATCAAATTATATGATGATTTTTCGTAATGGAATGATGAGTCGAAAAAATCTGAAAATAAAAATCACAGTTCATCCTTTCAACATGTAGTTTGACTGTGCCAAAGGACGAGCAGATCAAAAGAGATCAGGGAAAAAATCTCGCTTTTTCGTTCGATTTGACGTGGAATCCCCCATGTGTATGTGGGTTAATCGAGATGAACGAGTACAAAGTTTGATTCTTTTTTATTTTCTAGGATACTAAAAAAAAAGTCGAGTATAATTAACATGTTTGGTTAAATAAAAAGAAAATGTCATATTTTTTTGTACGATTTGTGTACCAATGTAAGGTTTTCAGGATGCACTCGATTCATACAAAAGAAACTTTGAGTAATCGCCTTACTTCCGAACGGTAAGTGGGAGGTCGAAGAATTCCAGAAAGTGTGTATTAGTCTGGTAGAATAATAAGGGGATAAATCGCCGATTAGTCAGGGTCGAGGTCAAACTTTGCGGTTCACTTGCATATAGAGCATATAATCATGGAACGAAAATCATTGAACTAGGAAAGAGATGAGTAGAAATTAATCGACTGGAAATGATAAGTGGTCAGAAATTTGCAAATTTTTCAATCCAAACTTGTTCGGGAAACCTATACGAATGACCCTGTCCTATTTCGCGAAGTGCATAGAATAGATTGGCAATGGATTTGGCCTGTGTGCAGACGCATTGCACTAGTGCCAAACCGTTCCACTGGCGACATCCAGATTACTGGCGATCCAGGACGAGCAGAGTCGAATCTCGGGATCATAGTGAATGACCGCAGCGTTACGGTGAAACTGCGGTGGTCTGTTAATTGATTTAATGTCTGTATAAAATAACGATTCCCGCACCGCGGCGTTGTAAAGCGCAGCGAGCGACCCGCCCCAGTCAGTTGCGGTCAATTAAATTTTTCCCGGGTCATTCCAGCTTCTTCTATTCTCTGCTCGCACCGTTCTTCCTCTCCAGGTGCTCCCAAAGTACTTTTGCTCACAGATAATATGCTTTTTATACTAAAACTACCGAAACCGTGGTTTATCGGTCTATACCGATAAAAGATTCCCTGCGACAATAGTTTTACGAATGCCGAAAACCTTTCTTGTAGGGGGATGCGAATGAGCTTTCGATACTGGACAAGACTTGACACAAGAGTCAACAAACGATCGTAGACATGTCTCAAGAGCTGGAAGTAATTAACACCTTTCCAGTAAGCTTTCAGAACTAACTTTCTCACTTCAACGGCAGAACAAGAAAGGGTCAGCTAACGGTCGATTAACTTTCCCCTGCTCCCATTTCTACCCTTTCTAAGTTCCTATCTCACTCAATCTCTCGCGCCTTATCATTAGCCCATTGGATTTTCGGTTCTCTGCCTTTCCGTCGCCAATTTGGCACATCCTCATAAATTGTTTTCTTTTTTTTTCTATCTTTTCACATTTCAATTCTGATTTGGTTCACTTCCTTGTATATCTTTCCGGTAAGATATTCCCTGCAGCAGTCTCAATAAAATATTGCTTAATGTAAGCTCGCAGATTCATTAATCAAAACAGCATGGCACCTGTTATTAGGACGTGAAATCTGGACACTCGGCTGTAAATTACTTTATCTCAAGGCGAAAACATGATAGAGATCATTTGGACCCGAAGCATTGTCGAGATTTTTATAAAAAACGCACAGAACACCATTTTCCTCCGGAAGCTTTACCATTTTCGCTCATTAAGATACAGAATATTGAAGCCAGGAGATCCGATCTTACGTATCCCGATAATAAGTTATAGAATTACCTCACAATCAGTAATAAAAACTTTTTCACCAATGAGTTCTCAAGATCTGGACTACTTAGCCCACAAAACTCTTGGCGTTGAACCGGTCCAGTTCCAGCACATCGGCCAAGACGAAGAAGCACACAAATTCAGCAGTAAAGAATTTCACAAACGATATTCGTACCTCGAGAAGGACATCCGATCCCTTAAAACATTGAAATGTCATAAAATTAGACGTATCGATTCCCAGCCCCTAGAATAAAATCGGAGTCATGTTCCTTATGAATTCTTTTCGGGCAGGTCAATATTCTGACGGGGAAATAAATGAGCTCATATTAGGAGTTTGGCTTAGCGAGGACATGCCGAATTTATGCGTCAAAGATTCCTAGTAGAAAGGAATATCCTTGATTCACATCGCCGCAGGAAACAACAAATTCAAGAATTTGAAACAATCGGAATAAGCTTCCCTCTCAGCCAAAGTGGGAGCCTTGCAACTGATATTTTCATCCCGATGTGTCGATTATATGAGAGCACTAAACTCACGTATATCAATTGCATTCAATCATCCCTCCAGGCAATTGAAAACTATACGCAGTGTTTGGGAGATAAGGGCTCTCACCGCCATCTCGGAGGAATACAACGTGAGTGAAGTATAAATTAAAAATGAATATTTTACTGTTAATATATCGCACGGGGTTGTCGCACACGCCTATCATTCACCCCTCGCGTTTTTCTGCACGACTTATGCCCAGTTTTATAAACGTGGGGGTGCTATTTGCCACGAGGGCGACATTCAATTGTTTCATGCACATTGAGACATTACATAAAAATGTGTGTGATGAACGTGTGCGTGTAGAACAATTGCGAACGTCGCCCCCGTGGTGAATTTCACCCCCATGTTTATAAAAACTGGGCATAAATATGTTATGCAGCTATATAAAAACAAATAACAAGTAAGGAATGGACACTGATGTGGCAGGTGTGTGTTACACTTCGAATGTAGCGTTAAATTTGTGAAATATACTCAGAGGGCTGTTCTCAATATTTCATTAATTTAGTTACGCACTGGTTTTGTTAAAATAACAATTACCACCTGTCGCTCGTTAACGGAAATAAAAAAACCTCGAGAAGTGTGTATAAACCTGATTCACAGGTCTGTGACAAATTCCAGTAATAAACTGGAGTTAACGAGGGGCGAACCATACCCTGTGTGTGTGAGCTTAAAACAAACGGTCGAGGTGATCGTAAAGTTTCCCAAATTTGAATACTTAATTGAATTTTACCCTCCAGCATTTGTACAGGCAAACAGCGGTTTTGCCTTGGGGTATGAATTTTTTTTTCTCTATTATTTATCAACAAACTGTGCGTTATTTGTTCATTCGGATAAAAAGTCTCCATTAACTACCCGAAAAATGAATCATTCTTCCTGCGGATAACACTCGATGATTATAGCCCATCAAAATTATTATTTTACGATTCAGAAAATGTTACAACTATATCTTCTCTTCTTCAAACGTAGCCGTGCGATAAATTGTGTGTTTCATTTCTTCCAGTAATTCTATCGCGAGTTATCTCTCCACTTTGCTATTTGGTATTCAGTTCACACGGACTGGCTGCACGACCGTTTATTCGTGCTACTCGTTCGCTGCCAGAGACGATACCCGCTAGTCCGGATGCCGCAGGACCATTCCACTGATCGTGAATTGTGTATGCCATGTATGAGCATGCACTGGGACCGGCTGTGGGTCACATTTTTCCAAAGGCTCGTGACGAAGCGAGAAGGGTTATATTTTGACTTTACAGTCGAAACTAGAGTTGTTAGCGATGCACATTCGAAGCCCAGATAGTGAAATCCTATTTTACTGGATCCAACGAGCTTGATGGGAGAAAAATTCATCTAGTCATGCTATTTATAATTAGTGTGAAATATGAATTCTCGAAATAAGTCTGAGAGAAAGTCTCATAGCGCGAGTGCTGACGGGTTAACTTGAAACATCATATTACTCGGTGGAGATTTTGACTTTGTAGGTACTGAAAACTTAGTTTCGGTTCTCAATTACCATGCTTTCCGATACTTGGTACACAAGAGCAAACATTAATTATTTGAGAAAGCCTCATGCATACCATAGTTTCACTAGTTAGTAGTTTCGAATTATACGTACCCAGACCGCCCACAAGCAAGGGTGTATCCTATTGGCTCTGATAGCAATAGTTTCTGTAATAGTTCTTAAACACACCTGGAACGATATGAGCGAAATTTTTATAGTTCTCTATATCCAGCGTTATGATATTGTATCGGAAACTCAAATCACGATTGCAGGTGTGATTACTAAGTCATGAGGAATGACAAAAACAAGTCATCATTAGAGCCCAATATATGCGGCATAGAGTTTAGTCAAGTGGTTACGGCGATCTTTGGAGTAATTCTAAGAGTGAAGACGGTCCTTCCTTGAGCTGAAGAAATAAAAGATTAATTTCAATATTAATTCCTTACGATTCATTTTAGTATCAACTATCCCATACAAAAGATATGATCGAGGGGTGAACCACTCTTGAAATCCGGTGTACAACAGAGTGGGAAGTCTTGGAAGTCCCTTGAAGTCCCTGAAGGCCCTCGAAGTCCGTTGAAGTGTAGTGTACGCCATTTTTCGGAGTGGTTAATCCCTGGGATGTGGTCATTTCATCCCGTTACTAAATGACCGAAAGAAAAATCGTGATAACTGGAATAGTTTCTTTGCTATCTGGTTCCATCCCTCGAACGAGGTCATCGATTTTATCCTTTAGCTGTCTTGGATATATTTCTAGCATGTCACTTCTTCAGGGAAATCGGTCCCTCGCACACTGAAATTTTCCGCGAAAGTCCACATTCCACATCGTCTATTTTTATTTCAACAGTTTGGGCTACAAACCGAGTCGCTGGAAATTTTCCTCGGTGGTGAACCCCTGCCGCTCATCCTTGAACCCCAAACTGGCAGGTAAGAAATCAGAAACTCACAGTTTCTCGATTCATCGCTGTTATCGGAAAACGATGCAAATGTTCTGACCGAGTCGGCACGAAGCGGCGAAAACTCGCCGGAAGTTCTTCTAAACCTTTAGTTTTTCAATTTAAACCTCTTCCCTGACCATGATGCACGATTGTGTGTATCAGGGCCAGCCCATGTGAAGTCGAGCATAATTATTATTTTCCGTCGTTATTATTCGCCTCATAGTTTTCTGATAGAAACGATGAGTTGTGTCAAGCTCGTGAAACTCCACGAGCTGAATAAAACTGATCCTCGCTAATCCAATTCGCGATCTGCGCGGACTTACAAGCGCGGACAAAAATAGCTTTCGTTTAATTCGCATAGGATGACTCGATTTGAGCGATGGGGGGTATAGCTTGGGGTTTGGGGAGGTCGCGGGTCGAGAGATAACTGGACGCCGAAATAGGCAAATCGGGGCGAGCGAGGAGGCATTGGAATCATTCCACAGGGGGTGCATACGGCGAGGAACTGGGCCCATCACGTCGGGGTGCTGAGGGCTCAAGGGCGAGCGAGGCCGTAATTTCCGGTTAGCATTAATGCACGATGGCTTCGCCGAGCTTCGCCCCCTGTAATGACGTCACACGGTCAGTCGATAAGCGGAGCCGGCACGAGATGCTCGCCAGCTACTGTACAAGGAAACAGATGGACCGATGGGACAAACACTGGGTGGAGGGTGCAGAACGATGGAGCACTGGACCAAAACTTGAAAAAAAATGAATAAAAAATTTATTTGAATGAATAAAAATATTATTGAGTCGATCAGATAGTATATATAACCAATAAAATAAGAGCTAAGCTTCCTTCAGGTGTCCATTTTTCCCCAACCTCCTCTACGAATGATTCATTATGGCGGATAGTTTGTGAAAGGACCTCTGCAAGTCTAATATACTTATGCAAGGGGCACAATTTATGTACATAATATAAACTAATCATCTGGACATATATTTATGACCAGGTTGGACGCATTTATTCTCTTTGGCAGGATCTCGAGAGACTTTTGCTCCTTGGATGCATCAGTCGTAGAAATTACGGTCTAACAAATAGAGATGAGTATTTTACTGTGCTAGCTCCCTTTCTTCAAGTTACGAAGCCAAATATGAAGAAAAAATATTGGTTTATAGAATATGACTATATTCTTCTATTTATTTAAACGCCCCGTTTTAATTTTTAAAATCGCTATTAGAGGTCGTGTAAAAAAATCCATTCAGCAGTTTTTCAATAGAGGTAGTAATATGGGCTGTGAAATAGTATATTGTGTGACAAGTGCGGAAAGAAGGCGATATCCGATGAGTGTGAAGTTTGCAACACGAGCGAAGGCGAGCAGCCAGCATTCATACGAGTCTAGTGTCGTTCACTCACGAGCCGCAGGCGAGTGCGGGATGACACGAGACGAGTGTGAATGCTGTGCGAGCCGAGCGAGTGATTCAAACTTCACACGAGGCAGATGTCGCCTATCCGCACTTATCGCACACCATATTTTTTATAACTCCTGCGGGAAAGCTTGATTTGAGATGCAGACGAATAATATCTGACAGCTGAGCAAATGGCCGACCATAACCAACCCGAAGTTAGGCAATAATCTAGGTTGACACATCGCTGCCGCCTGGGGGCGCCACTTCGCGGACGCTTGGACGTCGCCACCGACCGATGGCGCTACTGAACGACTGACTTATTTCAAAGTGCGCGTGCGTGATAGTGAAGAAACGTAGATTGCTTGAAGTGCGCATGCCTGTTAGTGAAATATTGACGATAATGCAGGATGTGCGCATGCCTGTTAGTGAAATAATGACGATAATGCACGATGTGCGCCTGCGCGATAGTGAAGAAATATTACCTTTTTTCACTCATCTGAAAAGGGGCCCTTTCCAAACCAGACACAGGCATCGAAAATCAAGCTTTCCACGCAGGTGTTATAAAAAAAATTTCAGCCTCCTGCGATGAAAGTGTATAAACCTTGCGAAGAAGATTTTGCCCACCGCTGCCAAAAATTCCTTGCGCATACACTTGCATCGCAGGAGGCTGAAATTTTTTTTCACAGCCCATACTGTCATTATTGAAAAACTGTTGGAAGGATTTTTTATACTCTCTTTAATATTGTAAAAATTAAAAAAACAATTTTTGGCAAAAATTTCACCGAAGTATATCCCCTTAATGTATTTGGCGAAAGGCTCTACCGAGTCTCTTGATACATAATGTTGAAAATATTGTAATTCGTGATATTTCCTAACCCTGGAATTCTGCACATACTGAAGGTTCCTAAGGGAACAGACCTATATTTCGCCGTGCAGGCTGAGAGAGGCCGATCTCGCATCAGTTCGGTATGTATACGGGCCATTCCGCCGAATACCGTTATACCCAAATCCGACCTCCAAATTTTAAATGTTCTTTTTTTTAATGATTTTTTCACATTATTTAGATGTCAAGACAGAGATTTCTCGAGTATGAAAAACAGCGCCGTGCCTAGGCATGGGCCCACGGGGCGCTGGCCCAGGGCGCCATGAAGAGGGGGCGCATTTATGCATATCGTGCGGTTTTTTTTTTTTACTTTTAATCCGATCTTTCCAGATTCTATTAAGGCGGCAAGTCAGTGTAGGCGAACCTAAATAAGGTCAAAATCATGAATTTTTTCTCTTAGGTCGAAATTTTTTTCTCATCAACGGTTTTCACCGTTGTTTAGTACAATACTTGATGTACGATTCATATTTTTTGTCAAGTCAGGTTATTAAAGACTGGAAAAATGGCAGCGTTTTTCTTGAAACCCTGTCTTCAAAGTCTGTGGACACTGTCACTTGCACACTGTTAGTCCGATGTAGATGAAATTTGAACCAGATCATCTTCAACAACTGTCTAAACCAGTCTTTGACGAGCCGTTTTTTGTAACAAATTTTTTTTACGGAATTATTAACATTTGCGGTAAAAAAACAAAAAATCCAGTACATTTCTTGACCTTCCAGGTAGCGTAACATGAAGGGAAATCAAAAATTAAAAAAAAAAAAACAAAAAAAAACGGCTCATTGCAGACTGGTTTACACATTGAAGATAATCCTGTTAAAATTTCATCATAATCAGACTAAAAAGGTAGGTGGACGTGTCAGTGTCCGCAGACTCTGTAGACAGCCTTTCGAGAACAATGCTACCATTCTTCCAGTTTTTAATAATTTGACTTGAAAAAAATTCGAATCATACGTCAAGTATTGTATACTAAACAATAGAGCAAACCGTTTGTGAGAAAAAAAAATTCAGACCAGAAAAAAAAATTCATTAATTTCGTAATGATTCGATTTTGCTTCGAAATTTTCCAATCTCATTTAAAAAAACGGTTCGAAAAATGCCTTAACAAAAAAATCGAAAACACGGTTTGCGATCGGAAATTTTCCGAATTTTCCGAAAATGATAATCATTTTTGTCTAACTTGTGATTTTCAGCGCGAAATTTGAAAAATTTGAAAACGACATTTCAAGTCTTATTTTTCGAATTCGCGCTCAAAATTACGAGTCACTACATAAATAGATAATTATTGACATTAATGATTCACAAATATTGGTATCGTATTGAATAATAGTTATTTACGTTCATATTTACTTATGTACGTCTATCTCACTGCAGACGCCATTATGTGATTCCAAACGTCTAGTGAAATGCTTGAGGGGGTTGCGGTTCAAGAACGGCATAAGTGAAAACAATTTTAGACAAATATACCTAGGTTTATCCAAACAGTAAAACAGTTGGAATGTAAACCAAAATACTTCTACTACGATCTCCAATTTTACAGGAAATATTATGTTGTCTAGAAACTTGAAAAATTATATTTGGCAGTACATAAGTCATTTGTAATGAAAATTTTCGCTCGATTTTTAGGGTCTCCATGTGGACTCCTGGGTACATGCAACCGAGATCGCACTGATTTTTGGTGACCAATCACGCATTCCGCTTTTTATCCAGCAACAATCAATGTCATCTCAGTTGCATATACCCAGGAGTCCACACGGAGGCCATCCACAAAATCGCACGATATGTAGCAGCAATGGATCCCACTTTGTCATTTATAATGCAGGCTGAAACAGACGTTTCTCCGAAGACTCCATCGGAAGCATTATACGGTTACGGAGCTCTATATTCGCCTCGAGTCGTGACTATGTATGTACTTTTCTGAGATATATCCGAATGGCTAACGATACAATACGTGCGTTTTCTTTGCCCCCGCTATTCAAATTCGCGCGTCGATATTCCGCGGATCAATTTGTGAGCCCCATGCACACGCCTGAACATAGGCAACCAATACGACATTGACACTCGCTGGATGGATAGCAGAATGCGTGCGACCCACGGTGCGACCGCGATCTGCTGCACCAACAATCAATGTGTGCATGCCCATTTCCCAGCTGCATGGGGCTCGGCCACGCCATGAACCGGTGTATACACCGTAGTCGAAGCAACAAAGGCTAAATATGAGGCGTATTCGCGTTGGAATCAAAGTGACTTTCATCATAATGATGTGCCAATCAGATGTCGAATAGCACCGCTCTGAAGTTAGGTGCTATGATCTGATTGGTTGGATTGGTTCATCATTATGATAAAAATCACTTCTAGCCCCAACGCGAATGCGCCTATGCCTCCTCGACCAAAAATAATCGATGCATCGATTAATCGATCATCAAAAAAATAATCGAACATAACTCGATGTAAGAGCATGCTCAGTCATTTTTTACTCTTCTTTACCGACCGTACCCGGTTTTCACTTGTTTTCACCGATAGCAAAGCCTACGCGTCACGAGCGCGGAAAAGGAACCAACAGCGCAATTCTAGATGGAATTCCGAAGATGTATATCGGAAAACTTCTTTGTTTAATGCAACAATGGAGACATATTGTTGAAAACTGCACAAAATGGTAATTGTCGATGTCAAGCGGTGGTCGCGGCCATGATTGTGAGTTTCGCCCGCTTGACATCGACAATTACCATTTTGTGCAGTTTAAAAGAATACGTCTTCATTGTTGCATGAAACAAAGAAGTTTTCCGATATACATCTTCGGAATTCCATCTAGAATTGCGCTGCTGGTTCCTTTTCCGCGCTCGTGACGCGTAGGCTTTGCTATCAGTGAAAACAAGTGAAAACCGGGTACGGTCGATAAAGAAGAGTAAAAAATGACTGTAGCATGCTCTTAATCGGCCCAAACTAATCGATTAATCGATTAATCGCTAGATTCCATTTCCAAAGTGTATATACCGTGACATTTCGTGGAAGGCGTACACTTCGGGGGTGCCACCTGAAACTCTCTCGGCAAAAGTCCCTAGCCCTAAGTTGGCATCCCTAGCGTTCGGTGTTCGACGTGGTTCGACCATACCCTGTTCAAGCTAACTTGATTCGGTTCGAACTCGAGAATAGCGCGCGTAAAATTTAAAGGTTAAACGCATTTTGTCAAACGGAGCGGAACGGAAAAACAAGAACAACGAATTCTGCTCGTGCAGGAATTATTCTGCGAATATTAACCAACAATGTAGTTTTTTTTTATTAGGTGCTCTATTCAAGAAAATTAGTAAATCGTGTTAATATTTGATGCCTCAACGTGCTCGACGATACAATCAAGCCGCAGCGAAGCAGGTTTCTGGAGTCAAGTTCCTCAATAAGCCTCGACGATACAATCAGCCGCGGCGAAGCAGGCTTCCGGAGTCAAGTTCTTCCAAGAGCCTCGACGATACAATGAGCCGCGGCGAAGCAGGTCTCCGGAGTCAAGTTCTTTGAAGAGCCTCGACGATACAATCAAGCCGCAGCGGAGCAGGCTTCCGGAGTCCAGTCCCTCGATGAGCCTCGACGATACAATCAGCCGCAGCGAAGCAGGTCTCCGGAGTCAAGTTCCTCAATAAGCCTCGACGATACAATCAAGGCGCAGCGGACCAGGCTTCCGTAGTCAAGTTCCTCAATAAGCCTCGACGATACAATCAAGCCGAAGCAAGTTTTTGAATCCAAGGCCCTCGATAAGCCTCGACGATACAATCAGCCGCAGCGAAGCAGGTCTCCGGAGTCAAATCCCTCGATGAGCCTGGACGATACAATCAGCCGCAGCGAAACAGGCTTCCGGAGTCAAGTTCCTCAATAAGCCTCAACGATACAATCAGCCGCAGCGAAACAGGTCTCCGGAGTCAAGTTCCTCAATAAGCCTCGACGATACAATCAGCTGCAGCGAAACAGGTCTCCGGAGTCAAGTTCCTCAATAAGCCTCGACGATACAAATATCAGCCACAGGGAAACAGGTCTCCGGAGTCACGTTCCTCAATAAGCCTGGACGATACAATCAAGTCGCAGCGAAACAGGCTTCCGGAGTCAAGTCCCTCGATGAGCCTCGACGATACAAACATCTGGAAAATTGCTTGATTCATAATAAATTGATTACTAGTCGAACCTGACATTACTTAATAAAATTTGTTGATCAATTGACTAAATCAACTTTCTTACCTGATCCAATTTTCCCGCCACTCCATTTATTAAGACGATTCACTAATTTTCTTGAATAGAGCGCCTAATATCAAAATTACATTGTTGGTTAATATTCGCAGAATTCGTTCTTGTTCTTCCGTTCCGCTTCCTTTAACAAAATGCGTTTAACCTTCAAATTTCACGCGCGCTATTCTCGAGTTCGCACCGAATCAAGTTAGCTTGAACAGGGTATGGTCGAACCACGTCGAACACCGAACGCTAGGGATGCCAACTTAGGGCTAGGGACTTTTGCCGAGCGAGTTTCAGGTGGCACCCCCGAAGTGTACGCCTTCCACGAAAAGTCACGGTATATATACGTATATTGGAAAAGAATCTAATTTCTATTTACCTACCCAAAACCCAACCTTATGAAACAAAAACATCCGTGCCGCGTTCATAAATTCGTATTGAAATGAGGAGAAAACTTGAATAATCAGATAAATGAAATAATTAGAAAAAAGAACCTCGGCGTAACACGTTTCTATCGACGGCTCCCTCATATAGTTGGCAAGAGCTGCGACAGATCGAGCGGCATTCGATGCACGGCGCACGCGCAGCGTCTTGGGAACCTGGAATGTGATGGAAACAAGCTAGCCGCCATTTTGTGAAGAGTGTTTGGCCCGTTCGGGAAGCAGAATTGTTACTTAGGCGCGAGTAAATTCATCATACGCCAAAGTTCGCGCGATATATTAATGCCGAACCGTTAGCGATCTCCGAATCCACCATGACGCAATTTTTACCGCCTAATTTACTGGCTCTATTTGCTCCGCGGGACCCGATACCGTATCTTCCACCAGCCAACAAACTCCCTCACGAGAAGAAGAATGGAGGGTACATCGGCGTCGGAGCATTCCTCAAGTATTTCGAGGTACGTTATCCACCGCATGCCGGATTTTCCTTCCCCTCGTCGTCCACTCGATATTATACAATCGGAGTCGATTCCTCTGTTGCTCAGGATCCCAAAGACACTCCGCCCCCGGTTCGCGTCGAGACCCGCGAGGAGCGGCTGGAACGTAGGAGACGAGAGCGTGCGGAGCAGGTCGCTTACAAACTAGAGCAGGAAATCGCCGTGTGGGACCCAGCCGGTATCCCGAACGTGACTGCTGACCCTTTCCGGACTCTTTTCATAGCGCGCATAGTGAGTAAACTCCGAAGGATGGATTGCCGAGGTTTTTACGCATCGGAACTTTGTTACAGAACTATGATACTTCAGAGTCTAAGCTGAGAAGAGAGTTCGAGGTTTATGGCCCCGTTAAGAAAGTAGGTATCGACGACGAAGGCTCCGTACCTCGAGGTCTGGTTTTAATTGCATTCGTTGTCGTTGCAGATTGTGGTTATCCATAACACGATCAATGGGAAGCCGAGGGGTTATGCGTTCATCGAATACGAACACGAGAGAGACATGCACTGTAAGTAATACTGCCGAACGGAGGAGCCCTATTGACGAAAGTCGACACCGCCCTCTAGTACGAAACTCCAAGTTCCTTAGCATCAATTCCAGATAGTATAGTTGGGCTGGGCCATAGTTAGACTATCCATTTCCATTGATACTAAACCTGAACGGTAAAGGGGGTCCCGCCATTCATCCGTGCAGGTCTTACCGATCTCCACTAAATACACACAAAATAATGGTGAACGAATAACGAAAAACAATATTGGCTGTCTTGATTAATACAGTTTTTATCTTGTTCTTGGTACAGCGTGGCGGCCGCTGCCGGCAACTAGTGCCGTTCACTATTCCATGCAAAATCCCTGAACCTGCCTGATATGATAGGTTTGTATGTGTGGTAAGATCCAACATACAACAACGTTTGTTAGATTCTATACTCACCCTGTTTACCTTGACTGGTTCAGTTTCCATTTTTTACTGTCTGAATGAGCCAGATGAGATAATTCACCGAAATTAATATCAAATAGCGCCTCGGTTCGTTTACAAGGAAATTAGGAACACCCTTAGTGACGATGCTTGGCTGAAAAATTGATGTGCGCAAAATTGGTGTTCCACATTGAAATTGATCTATTTTTCTTTTCTTTTCTCTAATTCACCGAGAACGAAATGGAAGGAGGTTCAGGGAGGTCATCAATGAACGTTATTTCTCACTCATGCTATCTCGAGGGGTCAATCACTCGTCGATTTCGTGTACACTAGATTACAAGATTTCAAGGATTACAAAGATTACAAAAGATTTCAAAACATTACAAACATTACAAAAAATTTCAAAAGATTACATAGGATTTCATAAGATTACAGAAGATTTCACGGGATTACAAAAGATTACAAAATATTTCAAGAGATTACAGAGGATTGCAAAAGATTACAGACGATTACTAAAGATTCTCGAAGGGGTGTACACCAGATTACACGAGTGATTGACCCATCGTGCTATCTCAAACTTATCCTACTTGGATAGACATCGTTGAGCTAAGACTTTTTTTTTTTTCAATCGCTATACAAAAACTCTGTTTGACGATTCAAAAAAGATCCATAACTAATCATGACAGTACAAGCTAACATCGATTCTCCGTTATTCGAATATCAATTGGGCAGTAGGTTACCGACGGTACGTAAACTAGCGGCAATTTCTATATGGAATACTAATTTTACCGTACACTGAGTTTTTCTTGAAAGAAACAAAAGAAAGCAAAAAATCAATCACTTCTCCTGGGTGTTTTTTTTTTTTTTTTTTTTTTTTGAACAGCAAACAAAAATTGCATGTATATGAGAGTACGCAGTATGATTCTGTGAGCAGATGAATATTTTTCATTCTCGATCTTAGAAGAAAAAAAAACGAGGTAATAACAAAATTGAATAAAAGAAAGACAAAAAAATAATATTGAGGTCGGGGAGGAGAAAAATTAATATCGTTCAATAATTTTATCTAATGTTGAATCCGAGTATAAACAAGTCTAAAATGTATAGTACACATGAAATGCGCACGGTTTGGTTGTAAGTAAAGTAAGGTAAATATATATATAAAGAAAAAGAAAGCGCACCAGGTAAAAACAAAATAATCTTCTCCGGAGATTGAACGAACAAACGAAGACTGGGCACCTTCCCAATGAATAGCGTACGCGCTGGCCTACTCTATCCCCGCGAGTCACTTACAAGTTCGTTTCACGATTAAAAAGTACCTAGAGTTTGTGTTAACTTCCGTACGTAAGTAGCCGCGGTAGGTATTTTTTGTATCTGCTATACTTTTTGACAAATCAACTACAATTTACTAGAATTAGGGAACTGCGGCAACTGGACGTTTGGGACTGTCGATTTATCCCATCGACTTCAAACGATACATTATAATTTTGGGTTGTTTATTAACGGTAGAAAATCTTACGCTATCGCGATATGTCTGTCGTTAAACCTCCGAGTTTCAGCTCAATAATGGCGAAAGTACTTCAGAATCTCGATGAAACATTCTTGTACCTTTACACAACCATTCGCAACCCTATGTTGATTAGGTACAGATTATTGCGACACCTTGAGAATTTTTACAACGTTCTTCTTTCCAAAATTACATGGATTTTTGAGGTCGATGTAGCATCGGGTCGATTACCGAACGAATAGGAGCCTCATCTCCTTCATTGTTGGTGAATATAATTTATAATAGTGGTCATTGGGTAAGATGACTCAGATGCGAAGACGTATTGGCTCTTAAACAAAAAATCTATTGGAGAAAATGTATATATTTCCAGCTCCCCATTGTACGTAGGTATCACGCAAAAGCACAATTATTATTACCTGAGTAGGGGCATTCGATCGTGATAATTGAATAATAATTAGTTGATTTTGTGAGGAATCTGCGGGTTTTGCGCAATCCTTTCATATTATTTCTCATCAATTCACTACAATCGAGGATACAAGTCTTCGTTAAACTTGTCGATAATTCATATCCAAAGACGATCGACTCTCCGTCGTTGTTCAAAATCTAACAAACGTGTTCCCACTCAGGTACGTGTAGATATATTTTTATCACCTAATAACGAGCGATTGATCATTTTAGCTGCGTATAAACATGCGGATGGTAAGAAAATAGATGGTCGAAGAGTGTTGGTTGATGTCGAACGAGCAAGGACAGTTAAGGGGTGGCTTCCACGGAGACTCGGCGGCGGTCTTGGGGGTACGCGCAGAGGTGGGCCTGACGTTAACATCAAACACTCGGGGAGAGAGGACAACGAACGCGAAAGAGAACGTTATCGGCTTGAAAGGGAACGAGAGGCCACCGGGCGAGGGCTCGATAGAGAAAGGTCAGTTGCTCAAACTTTTCAAACGATCAAACATTGAATCGTGATTTAATTGAACTTGAATTTTCCAGAGAGCGCGATCGCGGCGTGGACAGGGAGCGCAGGAGATCGCGAGAGCGCAAGCGACGTTCGAGGAGTAGATCTCGAGACCGTAAACGGAGACGGAGTCGAGAGCGCGTACCTGATCCAGACATCGAAGAGATCGAAAGAGAGGAACGTCCACGCGAGAGGCGAGAACGTGATCGAGATCGCGACAGGGAACGCAAGCGCAGAAGGTCCAGGAGCAAGGATCGCGAACGTGATAGGGAGCGCAAACGTGATCGGCGAGATCGTGACCGCGAACGTAAAGAACAACGCAAGGATCGCGGAGATCGGGATGACGAAGACGTCAAAGAAGTGCGGATCAAGGAAGAGCCGATGGATGGTCGGTGTTACGTTTCCATAAAATCCATTCTATCGAGTGAAAGCCGGTTCGGCACATGTTCGTAGTACGTTATCTAAAAAAATTACATTTTTGTTTCCAGATTATCCCGATTACAGTAACAGTTACGCAACTTCGTACAACGAGGCGGCTGTCAAGTACGAAGACGAGCACGAGGAGAAATACCGTATACCAGACGGAGACAGTAACGGTCGTCCGGATCAGGCCCAATACAACAATTATGAATCAGCCCAAGACTATTAATCAATGGAATTGAATTTAATTTACCTTGCTTACACTCATAAGATGCAATAATTGTCTCGTGTATCGTTATTGTAACCGAATCGCAATGTCATGTTGATAATTGACGTCTCCACAAAGTGAAATCCTAGTTCGATTGTCTAAGTCGTTTGAATATTTGCGTGTATCTCATTTCTTTGTTACATCATGATCGCCATTCTCAGTCACCTTACCGCACCTGGTTCTTCGTTACGTTCAACTCGAGTGCGGTGAATACTTGGAACTAATTTTTATCGAGAGTTCTATGATCAGCAGGTATACCTACTTCTTAGCATGCAAGACTCTAATGAAATTCCAACATTACGCAATTGTATTTACTAATTAATTAAATAATTGATTCAATATTCAGTATGTATATAGAAGTGAATTCTATCATTTAAACTATTGACATTGACTACTGTATGTATATTTATACATATAGAAATAAAATGTGATTGGTATATGTGCCTTTATTATTAAATCTTTCCCATTCGACGTCAACTTACCGATCGAGCTGCGACAGGAATTCAGAATCTAGGTCCTTTTCCCGCGCTTATCATCCATTACAGGGTGTCTACATCCTTTAAAAACCTGGAAGTCCTGGAAATCTCAGGGAATAATGAGTTCGCTCACGGAATTCAAAACCCGGATTAAATTGCAATAAAACAAGACAAAAAAATCTAGTATATTTTGCGAAATAATAACAAAAGTCGTATCTTGACACACCTGGAAAAATAGAAAAAAAATAGCATGGAATATTCTGGAATTCTCAGGGAATTTTGGATCCTTCCTTGAGTAGATGCACCCTGCATTAATAAAATTGATTGACTTGTATTTTAGAATATAGTACGTCCAAATATCAGCCAAGCTGGCTCTTGATTCCAGGTCATGGCTCAAGAATCTCAAATCCGAATTATTGAGGCCATCCCAATGAAGTTTCAGGACGGAATTCGAACTTGTTTCGAACATGTCGTTTTATTTGTGTATGGAATGGATTAGATCTGAAAATTCTTGGGTTAGCGGGATGATTGAAGATCCTATCAATATTTTATTCACTAAATTCAGGAAATAAGTCGATTTTAAAAAAACTCGTATCTACGAATATAAAATCGGGACGGAAAATGAGATTTTTTAGAATCTTTTTAGATTAAAAAAAGAAATCAATTTTGAGATAGGTTCGAACAATCATAAAAGAATAATGGTCGGCGGAAAAAGTTTGAAAAAATTCAGAAGCACTTTTTGTGATCGGAGAATATCATAAAAAATTGTGAAGCGAATAAAAAATGGTGAGGGAAAATCATTGGTCGAGTTGACATGGAATGTCCCATTTAATTTTGGGTAAATAAATATTTCACACGGAAGAGTGACAAGGTAGGGTTTTTCATTGTTTTTATTCAATTTATAATACAATCGTCATAATGTCTATAGGATATGAAGGATTAAGGAACAAGTTTCGAGAGAGAGATATCAGAATCGAAGAGATACAATGCATATTGACGATTGATACCGGTGAGGGTGGTCCTTATTTGGGGTCGAAATTAATTTTACCCTTGCCGCCCCCTAAATCGGTTCGAAATACATAAAAAGTAATGCTGTAATTTTTTCAGATTAAAAGAAAAATGCTTGACCCTTGACCACGGGGGTTGAAGTTTTCCATTTAAAATACATGGGATTTTCCCGCGTTTGCAGTCACCATTTTACTGTGGGGCTAAATATTAGACTGGGCCAAAAAAATGGACTATTTTTTTTTTTTGAAAAATATATTGAGAATATCATTCAGTGTGGCAAAAAAAAAATTTCATGAAATTTTAAGCCCTTAATATTAACTTGAAGAGGTCTATCATCGCTATTTTTGATTTTTAGTAATAATTTGATGTTTTACGTCAGAACTGTCGAAATATTGAAGTGAAAAAATGTATGTTCACTTATCCCTTTATAAAATTAAATTCCCTACAAAAAAGGTCTGATTATAGATTCTTGTCAGACAAGCCGTTTCCGAGTAATTAAGCTTAGTAAATTGATATAATTTCTCGATTTGACTTTTTTAATTTGGAATTTTGTGACTGACTAACATTAAGCTTAATTACTCGGAAACGGCTTGTCTGACAAAAATCTATAATCAGACCCTTTTTGTAGGGAATTTAATTTTATAAAGGGATAAGTGAACATAAATTTTTTCACTTCAATATTTCGACAGTTCTGACGTAAGACATCAAATTATTACTAAAAATCAAAAATAGCGATGATAGACCTCTTCAAGTTAATATTAAGGGCTTAAAATTTCATGAAATTTTTTTTTTGGCCATACTGAATGATATTCTCAATATATTTTTCAAAAAAAAAAATAGTCAATTTTTTTGGCCCAGTCTACTAAATATGCTTGTAAAATCTTGAAATTTTCACAAATTAGTTAACAAGCATGTTGCTACATGGAAAAAATTTGCCAAACCCCTACCCTCAAAATATTGCATAACATCACCGTGATAATTATGATTTTTTTTCCAACAATGAAAATTCCGAACTTTTTTCAAAATTGAAAAAAAAAGGAAAAAGAAGAAAATTATTATGATAATATTATACAATATTTTGAGGGTAGGGGTTTGGCAAATTTTTTCCACGTAGCAACATGCTTGTAAACTAATTTGTGAAAATTTCAAGATTTTACAAGCATATTTCGGCCCACAGTAAAATAGTGACTGCAAACGCGGGAAAATCCCATGTATTTTAAATGGAAAACTTCAACCCCCGTGGTCAAGGGTCAAGCATTTTTTTTAAATCTGAAAAAAATTACAGCATTACTTTTTATGTATTTCGAACCGATTTAGGGGGCGGCAAGGGTAAAATTAATCTTGACCCCAAATAAGGACCACCCTAAATTACCGGTAACCTGAAAACACGCGTGTCGTGTCACAAACCCACAACACGGTGAAAATAACTTAGAGAATCCCTCGTCAGAGTGCAGTGACGCGTCGTGTGTCGCGTGTTGCCACGTATCACAACCAACAAAGTAAAAGTTCCGTTGACATCCGTGTGTTGTAGATCGCGCTCGTGCGGTCCGACCTACTCCGAAATACGTGGTGATATCAAACCGGAGAAACACATACATAGTAGTCGAACAATATCCTCAAACACAACATGCAAAATATCGTCTGAAACTCAGCCACGATTCTGCCTAGCAGTAGGACATTTTGCCCTACAAAGGACCTCGCGGGGTGAAAATAAGCGCCGTGTTTAGTCACGTGACGAGACGTAGACAATATTTTTTCACGTTTCAAAGTGCTGCGAGTGACTCGCTCCTGATCCTGCTCCAGCTTCTGCTTCTGCTGCACCATGAGCGCTCCTACTCCGCCACCACAGGTGCCGAAGCGCGGTATCGTCAAACAGGTAAATAACTTATATGTACAATAAACGCGTCTGTACAGCCTGGCGCGGCTTTCGTGTCCTCGAATTAACTTAAAAAACACCGACTATCAGTCACTCCGCGGGTCCTGATCACCTCGCGCTCTGCCCTGCTGGCATAAGCATGGTGGTCGCCAGCCAGGCATATGGTATCTAGTTATTTCCCTATTCCGACGTTTTCTCGAACACGCTCAGAGCATCCGACCCCCGTAATTCCGGAAGTGGTTAAAAATATGTAAATTACGAAAATGCTAGGAGCCAGCTGGTGGGATTAAATATTCTTCCTTCAGATTCTCTCCGGCGATTCTATCATCATCCGGGACCAGCCCAAGGGTGGACCTCCGCCAGAGAAGCAGCTGATTCTGTCCAACATCACTGCTCCTAAGTTGGCACGCCGAGCCACCGGCAAGTCAGTATCTGACCAGATTCAATCCAGTGGTGACTATTTTTACGTTGAATATTTCTCGCTTTTAGTGCCGATGAAACTAGGGATGAACCGTACGCCTGGGAGGCTAGGGAGTTCCTGCGGAAGAAACTCATCGGACAAGAGGTGACATTCACTTCCGAACGACCTCCGAACGCGACTCGGGAATATGGCGTTGTTTGGCTCGGAAGAGGTGAGATTCGGCTCAGAGTTTTATCCCACACCTCGGCGGGGCTGGAGATATTATTGAGCTTTGTAAAGCATGAGGAAATCCATTTTTTTCAAAAACAATACAGGCGGAAAAACTTTCTCCTCAGAGTTTACCCTACTCTCGTGCTTGTATATTTTTAAGCAGAACTGGTGGTGTCATAATCTCGAATCTCTCGACGATTGTGTGCTAAATTTATCATTCCGTTACAGACACGACTGGTGAAAATATCACCGAATCCCTGGTATCCGAGGGATTGGTTACCGTAAGAAGAGAAGGTGTCCGTAACATCACGCCGGAATTAGCTCGCCTCCACGAATTGGAGGACGCGGCTAAGGCGGCAGGCAAGGGTAAATGGGCTGGAACACCTTCGTCGGAACATGTGCGCGATATCAAGTGGTCTACGGAGAATCCTCGTAGTCTGGTTGACAAACTCGGCGGAAAACCAGTTAAAGCTGTCATTGAACATGTGAGGGACGGGTCAACGGTTCGAGCATTCCTGCTTCCGGACTTCTACCACATAACTTTGATGGTCTCTGGAATCCGATGCCCTGGATTCAAGCTGGAAGAAGGAAAGCCTGTCCATTCCGTTGTCGTACCTTTCGCCGAAGAAGCCAGATACTTTGTAGAGTCTCGGCTTCTCCAGAGGGACATAGAAATCGTACTCGAATCTGTTAACAACAATAATTTCGTTGGAAGCATCATTCACCCAAAAGGTGATGATCAAGTATGATTATAATCCTCCGGCATGAGCTTCCTCAGCAATATTTAGGTGAGGCGAGATCATGTCAGAGGTACATAAACGGGCATTTTCCACCTGACTTACTTCGTAGTACGATCAGAACTAAGAGTGTCCGACAAATTTTTCGAGATTCCCAAAATCTTGGATCGTGTGACTAATATTGAGCGATACAATTGCAGGAAATATTGCCGAAGCCTTGTTGCGCGAAGGTTTTGCCCGTTGCGTCGACTGGTCGATGGCGTTCATGAAATCTGGCGCGGACAAGCTGTACCTAGCTGAAAAGGCTGCCAAAGAGAAGAGACTACGTATCTGGAAAGACTACGCTCCGTCGGGACCTCAAATCTCGAGTAAGGAGAGAGAGTACAACGCTACCGTAGTTGAAATCGCGGCTGGAGACGCGTTGATAGTAAAGACACCGGACGGAACCACCAAGAAAGTTTTCTTGAGCAGTATTCGTCCCCCCAGAGGACCCGTTGGGGAAGACGGAAAGGCCGCCTCCAGACCAAAGGACTTCCGTCATCTCTACGATATCCCGTGGATGTTCGAAGCTCGTGAATTCCTCCGCAAAAAACTGATCGGCAAACAAGTTAAGGTTGTTGTCGACTACATTCAACCTGCCAGAGAAAGCTTCCCGGAAAAAACTTGCTGCACTGTCACCATTGGCAAGATGTGAGCGAGGCCAAATTTATATAGACTCGAATTTCATAACCAGTTGAATCGTTGTTGACCGGATATTATCAATTTCACAGAAACGTCGCCGAGGCCATGGTTTCCAAAGGATTGGGAACAGTTCTGAGGTACAGACAAGACGACGACCAGCGCTCGTCTCACTACAACGACCTGCTCGCAGCAGAAAGTAAGGCGATAAAATCGCAGGCCGGAGTCCATGGCAAGGAGAAAATCTTGGCTCATCGAGTAACAGATGTGGCCGGAGATGTTATCAAGGCGAAACGATACCTCCCACACTTGCAACGATCGCGCAACGAAGCTATCGTAGAGTTTGTGACCAGCGGGTCGAGGCTGAGATTATACCTCGGCAAAGAATCTTGCCTTATAACTTTCCTCCTTGCTGGAATAAATGCACCTCGAGGACCCCGTCCTTCTCCCGGAGGCGGGCCCATCATCGAAGGCGCGCCATTCGGCGAGGAAGCCTTAAACTTCACCAAGGAAAGATGCCTGCAACGAGAAGTCGAGATTCAAGTCGTATCCATGGACGCTAAGGGAGGAAACTTCATCGGTTGGTTATGGATAGACGGAGTAAATCTATCCGTTGCCCTCGTCAAGGCTGGCCTTGCTTCTGTACATCCCACCGCCGAACACACCGAGTTTTACAGAGAATTGATCAGCAACGAGACCCGTGCAAAGGAGGCAAAACTGAAGGTGTGATTTTGAGCTTGGAGGACCGAAAGTGACTGAAATTCGTTTTTTTACACTGTTATAATGATTATATCGATTGAATTTTATATTCCAGATCTGGAAAGACTACGTCGAGCAGGAAGCCGAAGTAGAAAAGCCAGAAGAGGAGATACAAACGGCGGAAAGAAAAGTAGATTACCAAAAAGTAGTCTTGATCGAAGTAACCGATGAACTTCACTTCTACGCTCAACACGTGGACCAAGGCGACGTTCTGGAAGGACTTCTCTCCCGCCTCCGTCAAGAGCTCGCCGCCAATCCCCCGCTTCCCGGTGCTTATAATCCGAAACGAGGGGATCTGGCCGTTGCCAAATTCACAGAAGACGATCAATGGTATCGCGTCAAAGTAGAGAAAGTTGCTGGGCCAAACATCAGCGTCTTTTACATCGACTATGGAAACAGGGAAACGCTCAATGTAACCAGAGTAGCTGCTATGCCCGGATCCTTCGCTACCGACAAACCCTTTGCCACGGAATATGCCTTGGCGTGCGTCACTCTACCCAATGATGTATGTATATCTCGTCAATTTCAACATTAAGACTGCCCACAATAGTTTCAGATCCCTTCGATTTTCTTTATTTTGGGATTATTTTACAGAACGATTACAAGAAGATGGCGTTGGAATTACTGCAGCAGGATACAGCAGGGAAGACCTTACTGCTTAATGTTGAATACAAAATCAATAACCTGGCCGCTGTTACCCTGGTCGATGCGACGACTAAGGAGGATGTTGCAAGATCCCTTATTCTCGACGGATACTTACTGGTTGAAAACCGCCGTGAGAAACGGCTCGCCAAACTCGTGAGTGTATTTCACCGCATGATCGATCTAATCGCTGGAAAATTAATGAAATTGTTGGTAACAGTATTTTGTTATTTCCTATTACGCAGGTCGCCGACTATCAGGCAGCCCAACAAGAAGCCAAGAAGGGACACCACAACATTTGGGAATACGGAGACATAACTGAGGACGACGCCAGAGAGTTTGGCGTTGGCCGCTAATTGATATTGCTCATAAACTTGATACGGTAAAAGATGAAAAAAAAAAAAAAAAAATTAATATCGACGACGGAAGATAAGGATATAACATTTGCATAATAACGTACTGGTTAGATGAGTGATGCTGGTTTACAAGTAAGCATGTGTGACAGTGTAGGACTTGTGTGTTCTGTCGGTTGTGATTCAATCATTATAATATGAAAAATGAAAAAGGAAAAATATAAAGTATAAATTATAAATAGTATTTCTCAAGAAAATTGTCGCGAAAATAGAGCGATAAATAGATAAAGGAAAGAATGATGAAGAGTGCGATAACTCTGCCCTTTATTTGTATAATGAGACTGTGTTGCCATTGACATAACGTATTTCCATTTTTAATTATGTCAGACATACATACATACGTTTTGCATGTTTTATCATCATCCCCAATGCCAGGTAACTTTTTATGGCGTAGTAACTATCATGTTTACACACAATTATAGAGATATTTAATATTAACTAATTACCACTGGTAAATGAATGGAGGACACGGATGTAGACATGTGATTGGACTAATGGAGCAGATCCTAGGAACCTATTATTAATCAATTGTTATCCATATTCGTAATAACCTGCCGAATATTCTTTAAATCAGTACACATTTTATTTTTATTCACATTTTATCCTTTATTTTTTTTCTCCTTGACACTTCATTAGCCAAATACACCTGTGTGACCACAACGTTTTGTAAATTTTTTTCTCACCCATAATCTTGAGATTGAAGTGGTTGATACGGGCGAAGCTCTGGGGCCATAATCTCCATAGCATTTGAAAAATTCAATGATCAAATGAAATTTTCTTTCAGCAAATAAAAATTTGCAAATATTCTATATGTCACATGAGATTTATCGGGCAATGCAGATTTTGGTATGATAATAAATCTGTAATTAATCGAGCCTGACAAAGGGATCAAGAGGATCGCATGCTGAAGGTCTACTCGTACGCAACTCTAGTGACTGTTCATCACTATCCATTCGATTTTAGAATTTAAGAGACACAAGATAGTGTTATGGTATATTTATCTATTTATCTAAAGAAAGTGAAATTGTAATATTGAATAAAGGGAGAGCGGAGTAATTCGCTTTGCACTCCCTTAAATCCATGAAAATATTATCCTTTTGCATGTTTGATGCTGTAAAACTAAGTACGAAATAATTATTGTTATAACAATTCTGTCTATACATACGCTGAACAAAACCTGGGTTATAAGAGGGCACTGTCGGTACATATTACCAATAAATTGTTGAAGAATCTTTTTCTTAAACTCCGATCTACATTTCATTGCCATTACCATCTGGTACTGAATTTTTTCCCATTGTTCCATTCCAGGAAACGTTCGTTCGTTCGTTCGTTCGAAAACTCGTTTAGGAGAGTAAAAATGGCAAAAATTGATATTCACGAGGAATTGAATTTGGATTTCCTTTCCACCCTTTGCGAACCGAAAATAGTAGACGAAACCGGTTCTATAGGTTTAACTTTCAAAAACCGGAAATGCCGCGTCCCGCCATAACTTAGGTGGCGCTACTTGTCTCCCCACGCATCAGTGGTCACAACGAGACGAAAACACACCGTGAAAGGCTGCGTCAAACGTAACTTGAGGATAATTTTACCGGTGGATCTTATAATTGTGGAAATGAGTAATGAAGAGAAACGAATATACTTGGATCGTAAAGGAAGTAGAACTACGCGCGGACGTGCGAACCGCCCGAAGAAACGAGCCTTCAAAGGTAATCAGTTCAAGAAGTCGGCCGGCGTGAGTTCCCACAATAAAACTACGTTGGAGAATTATCTGACACAGTGCAGTCGGCCCGGCTACGACGATCCAGATCCAAATCACGGTTACAAAATTTTGAATTTCTTGCCCGTTTTCGCTGCCATAAGTTCCTACGTAAAATGCGAGACTTGCAACGGTAAAGTCAATTTCTCCGAATCTCTTACTCAAGGACTTGGCTTCGAGCTGGTCATCTCATGTGGCAAGTGCAAAGACAGGACGGTAGGCTCTTCTCCGGTATCACGAACTAACACCTACGAAATAAATGAGAGATATTTGTTCGCAATGCGATTGCTTGGGGTGGGATTGACCGGGGCACGGATCTTTTGTGGGTTGATGGATCTTCCCAAGCCACCAGTGCAACAATTTTACGATCGTGTGGTTAACCATGTACGAAGTGCAACAGCACTTGTTGCAAGAGCGTCAATGCACCGTGCTATGATGCGTGAAATCTCTGAAACTGGCGCGGATCCCGGTGAGGGGATTTGCCAAGGAATCACTGTATCAGCCGATGGAACATGGAAAAAGGACGGATCTTCGGCCATTCGAGGTATGGCGACGCTCATCGGAGGTGTCACCGGTAAGGTGATCGACGCGGTCTCAAAATCGACCATTTGCAAGTTATGCGAGTCATGGAAAAGTCGCAGCGGAACAGAGGCGTACGTTGAGTGGTCAAACGAACACGAGGGCGAATGCGCGTATGCGAACTTCAAAAGAAGTACCAGCGAAATGGAAACCGATGGAATTAATGAAATTTTCAAACGATCAGAGGAATTGTATGGCATGAAATATTTGCGTTACATCGAGGACGGCGATCGTAGAATTTTCGACGCTGTGAGTGACGCTCAATCTTACGGCGAGGGGGTTCTTATTGAGGAAACTAAATGTGTTGCCAATTTGGAAGAGAAATTCCGAACTAGTCTTCGGAATCTGAAAAAAGAGCGAAGTGACCTTAGAGGGAAAGGAAAACTGTCAGCAGTGTTGATCGACGAACTCGCGGCCTCTTACGGGCTGGCGATAAAAAGTAACAACAGATCGGTCGATGATATGAGAAATTCGATCTGGGCAACGTATTACCATAGATGTTCCACTGACGATAATCCACAACACCAGTACTGTCCTTTGGGGGACGAAAGTTCGTGTCTGTGGCAGAAGGCTAAAGCTAAGGGTTTATTGGAGTACAGACACAAAACCGCACTTGACTGTGATGTCCAAACGGCTATAAAACCGATTTACGAAGAGTTTTGCGAAGAACAACTCCTTGGAAAATATATTGGAGGCTTCTCGCGGACCAACACTGAAAGCTTGAACGCGAAAATTTGGGAGGTAGTTCCTGATATATCCACGTGCGGAACTGGAAACTTCGAAACTGCTGTCCACATGGCAATAAGCACGTTCAACGAAGGATCCGAAAGTTATCTGCGAGCTCTTCGATATTTGGGTATGGAAATAGGTCCCAATGCCACCGAAGCTTTCATGGATAGTGAGAAGGTACTACTTCTCGCATCGTCTAGGGAAGCTCGGGCAAAAGAAAGAAACAAGCGAAAGGTAGAAGGAGTTTCAAACTCGACAGCGAAAGTTTCCCGTGTACTCTAATAATGAATTAAGAAATACGATTGTATTGATTTGATCTATCATTCATCTTGATGACAAATTTTCTATTAAACTTGTGATACTATGAAACGCATTGTTTATATATTGTAGATACGCATTGTTACTATAATGCATACTATAAACGCATTGTTTATAGTTGATTTTTCTGCAACCTTGCACCTTCTCCCATTTTCGCCGCGGATAAAATTGGCAACAATTTGGAATCTGAGTGAGTTCATTATCACGAGAAGGATATCTCATTCTGCGATTACCTTATTTGGAAATCAGTGAGCCATTAGATTCCACGACGATGAATGGATAGGTCAAGTTTAAATTTGGCTGCATCGATTTCGATTATATCACGATCTACTTTTTGTAGAATCCTTCGAATTCTAAACAGAAGTTGATCATCTGATTCAGTATATTCTGAGAGAAAATGGTCCAACTCAGGTTTCGATGCATGTTCAAGATGCAATAAGTTCGACTGACAACATATTCAATTATAGTAATGAGTATTCATTGGGGCATTCCTTGCCAAGTCGACCTGCAGCT
This sequence comes from Euura lappo, assembly GCA_018257835.1. Taxonomy (NCBI): domain Eukaryota; kingdom Metazoa; phylum Arthropoda; class Insecta; order Hymenoptera; family Tenthredinidae; genus Euura; species Euura lappo. The sequence continues at coordinate 24,969 of JAEUYN010000262.1, read as the reverse complement.
GACTCACCATATTCGATTCCGCTTGGACTTCAATACAGTACTCAAAGGGTCGGAAAACGAACCCCCCCCAATTATTTCCGATTTTTTATTCACCTCGTTAATAAATTGTCTGATTTTGACACTAATTTATATCTCATTGTCAGTATACCTATATCCGTGAGTCGTATGAAAGAATAATCTTCACAAAAAATCTTCGCAATGACGTGTAATGTAAGGAATTTCGTTGCCGATTTTCTTAGTGACCCGTAATACATTTTCATGTAAAAACCGTCGCAAATCGTGATTTTGTAAGCAACGGACATGACCGATTTCCCTTAAATTTTACACAATAAAGACCTTAAACTATTACAAACAGTTTGAGCCCAAGATGAAAGTTGGCAGACTTTTCGTTTGGATGCTACTATCGAATGAATGTCGAGGATACGTAAAAAAAATGGTGAACTGAATGCGATGGGGAAAAGATATTAATTCATTCATTATTGAAATAAAAGCCAAGAAAAAGTGTAAAAAGTACAAACACAATCTTCGATTTATCATGTTGCCGATATTATGTTACAGTTAGACGAAATTGATGATAATACAAGTGGAGTCAACATGGATTCGAGTCAAAATGAAGTATTCAACTGATCTCAACAATCAAAAGAAGTAAGATAGTAAAAGGGGATTAACACCTACAGAGTGAACATAGATTTGCGTAAATAGTATTATTGCGCGAACGATAGAAAAACTTGGGTGTTCTTGGGTCAGTCTCCACCACAAATTTGCGGGAAGATGTGACTATATACGCAAACTGAAAAGTAGTGCGACACCCGAGGTTTCGTGGTGAATCTCGACACAAGGAACGACGCTTCGGTCTCGACTTCGGTCAGACCCTCTGGTCAATAGATAATAATTGAGTGGAGCCTTGCCACTTCAATTGAATTTAGCATCATTTTTCGACTTATTGTTAGAAGAATTTGGGATAAATCCCTTTTCAGACCTCGGTCTTTAGATTATAATTGCATACTTATAAATTCGATTTCCTGTAGGGCTCTGTCCAGTTTCTTCTGCAGATCAGCAGATGCGTTATCCTCATCACTCGCCACCTGCGTGGCATGGTGATGCTTAGTTTTGGTATCTCAAACGACATCATTTATTATTGGCATCAGAGAAGAACGAAAAAAAAAAGATGCCAACGACACGCGGTGTTCCCAAGCGGTCACCCATCCAAGTACTGACCGCGCCCAATGTTGCTTAACTTCGGTGATCGGACGAGAACCGGTGCTTTCAACATGGTATGGACGTTGCCGAAAGAGATGAATCCAGCCTCCGTCGCGGCGGACCAACAATCGCCAAACTACTTGTACGTTTAATGATTGGAGATGGAGGAGTATACTAACATGGTAACAGCAAGCAGATTCCATGGCGAGATGGGGTGTTTGAAAGCAGTGAACGACGTTCTTTCGGGTTGCTAATGAAGCGTTCGCTGATTAGAGACGAAGAAGTAACAAAAAGGTGACGAAAAGCACGTTTTATTAGCTGGATGAGAAGCGTAAGAATAGCAAACGACATCATTCATTATTGGCATCAGAGAAGAACGAAAAAAAAAAGATGCCAACGACACGCGGTGTTCCCAAGCGGTCACCCATCCAAGTACTGACCGCGCCCAATGTTGCTTAACTTCGGTGATCGGACGAGAACCGGTGCTTTCAACATGGTATGGACGTTGCCGAAAGAGATGAATCCAGCCTCCGTCGCGGCGGACCAACAATCGCAAACTACTTGTACGTTTAATGGTTGGAGATGGAGGAGTATACTAACATGGTAACAGCAAGCAGATTCCATGGCGAGATGGGGTGTTTGAAAGCAGTGAACGACGTTCTTTCGGGTTGCTAATGAAGCGTTCGCTGATTAGAGACGAAGAAGTAACAAAAAGGTGACGAAAAGCACGTTTTATTAGCTGGATGAGAAGCGTAAGAATAGCAAACGACATCATTCATTATTGGCATCAGAGAAGAACGAAAAAAAAAAGATGCCAACGACACGCGGTGTTCCCAAGCGGTCACCCATCCAAGTACTGACCGCGCCCAATGTTGCTTAACTTCGGTGATCGGACGAGAACCGGTGCTTTTTTTTTTAAAGAAGTTTATTCGAAGGCCACATATTTACAGATACAACACTTTTATACATATTCAGAACATGGGAAAACTTCATAAACATGTTGACAATATTATATTTAGATTAGAACGTTATGGCTCACACAGCGAGCTCTATACGACTATACTATCTCAATTTTCAGCTCAGCCCTAGCGAGGCTAAGCCATTTGTACTTTTCGTGCATGCGGCGTGATGAATACTGATCTCCTGCAAGAGGTATCATACTTTAATTTTAATTTTGGTGTGATCAGAAACGGCCTTAAAAAAACTGATCAATCTTTATAACAGAGATTTGTCCTTAACCTATTCCTTATCCTACCTTAAAAATTAGGACTAGACGACACATTATTCTCCGATCAGGAGATAGTAGTACTTAATATTGCTATTATTTATTTGTAAACTCATTATCTATAGTATACAAGTTAGTCATTTTTTTTCAGATTTTTATTCCAGCCAGAAATATTTCTTTTCGTTACGTCTATGTATGTCTACTCGATCTTTCTGCGGTAGGGATGTATCGAATCTTATGTCGTTCAATCTCCTATCTCTGCAATTGATATTCGGGTTATAGGCTATTCTCTTGTCGTGGTTTCCTCTCAAAACATGGTATATGATTGGAATATTGTTTCTGTCTTGAATGTAACCGTTGCCGTCCAGGTGAATGAAAGCCTCAGGAGGGACAAACCCTGATAAGCGAGATTTCTCAAAGTATAACTGGTTCGGCACTGTTGGCCCTGATATTAGGTTGTTATTCAGTATCTTTGAGGCGTTTGAGAAATGGTCTCTTATGAGTTTTAACATGAAGCAATCAATTCGATGTATATTAGCCTCGTTATATATTCGTACATTACTAATGTACCGAACATATAGTGATGATGCAGACCTCCATCTACCTAGACACGCACGTAAGCACTTCCTCTCAAAAACTCTGATTTTTTCCATCATGCCCGCACTTATGTTGAACCAGACTGGGCAGCCATACGTAATGATAGGTCTGATTAACAATAGGTAGCATAGAACTTTAATCTTAACATTCAGATGTCGACAGTAAAACAACCTATTTGCGATATTAAAAGCCTTCTGCGCTTTAGCTAGTTGCATTTTGACGTGACTATTGAACTTGAGCTGGAAATCGATTATTATCCCGAGATATTTGACCGAGCTTTTATGTGGAACTAGCAAGCCGTTGTTTTCCTTGTCCGAGATCTGAAAGTTTTTCCAATTTTTTTTCGCATCTCTCGTCAAGTATGCTAGATTCGGTCTGAACAGGACTGTCTCGCATTTTGACGTATTTATTTTCAGCTTCCATGAATCGTAGTAATCGATAATTTTTCTAAACAACTCTTGGAGTTCGAGCTGCAGTTGGGAGGGTTTTTTACCAGTGACATATATCAACAGATCGTCTGCAAACGCGATAGCTTTTTTTGAGACTGACCTGTTCAGATCGAACAATCCTAAGATATCGCTATTGTATATATTGAATAGCACAGGCAAGTTTACGGTTTCTTGTTGTAATCCGTCGAGGATCGCAAACGATTTTGTAGACGAGTTTGCCCCGTCTGAGACTAAGAAATGCTTATCGTGTAACATGACCCATAAGATTTTAATCAGCTGTTTAGGAAATTGTTTTTTCAGTAGTTTGAAAAACAACCCGTCTAGCCACACCGTATCGAATGCTTTTTCCAAGTCTATAAAGCACGCCGCTACGCACTCCTGGTTATTCAAAGACCAGCAAATATCTGAGGTAAATTTGTTTACCGCGTGTAGCGTTGAATGTTTATGACGAAACCCGAATTGAGATTCCGGGATGACATTATTCACATCACAGAATCGTGTTAGAGCTTTATTTATCAATACCTCAAATATTTTGCTGATATTTGGGAGCAGGCTTATGGGTCTGTAACTTGTTGGGTTTTTGCTGTCCATATCTTTTTTCAAAAGCGCAATAACTTTAGCTGTTTTCCAGGTGTTCGGGAAATAAGTGTTATTAAGTGCATTATTGAATAATATACAGTAGTATTTGATAATTTTTCGTGGGAGATGTTTCAGGACGATGTTAGGGATATTGTCGTAGCCCGCAGATTTTTTGTTATTAAGGTTTTTAAATATTATCGTTAATTCAGATTCAGAAGTAAAATAGTTCGGTGTCTCTTCGCAATTTGGGTCTAACGCCGTATTTTGCTCCGAGAAGCTCGTTACTGTTATACCCTCAACTCGGTCCCTCCGCATTTCGTTTTTTAGGTCATTTACCTTGTTTTCTACCATCCGTGTCAAATGATCTTTGCCTAGATTAATATTTTGCGTATTAGTGGCTGCAAAGTGCGCACCGATTACGTTTAATTTGTCTGCTTGATTGGTAATGGTATAGGTATTGTTGTTGTCTTTGACCGCACTCTAGTGGTATCCCCGCTTCGGTTAGTAGATAATTTTTTTCTTTTGGGATTTCTAATACCGGGATAGGAGCTAGGGTTCGTGGTCTGTATAATCTGTTTATCTGAGGAAACATCTTATTTGGCTTATCTAAGGCGATATTATGCACTTTTTTCTTCCATTGATCATTTGAGGATTTCTTAACTTTTTCGTAAATTTTTTTTCTAGTATTCTTGAGCAAATCTTTTAGAATGTTTAGCCTCACTATATTGCCACGAGGATTGTTTTTGTGAAGTTTATTAATTTGCGTTATTATAAAGGTCTTATGTTTAAACAGCTCTTTGATTTCCGGTGTTGTGTAAGACTTCATAGTGTTTTGAACTTTAATTTTTGGTACTTTTTTGGCTATGGCATCGACTGTGATATCTTCAAGCTCTTTCAAAAAGTTGTCTATTTCGTGGTTTGAGAGATTTCTATCAGAGGGTATATCTAGTTCCTCTACGTCGTTCAAATGTTTTTCGAAAGTTGTCCAATTAGTTTTCGCGAAATTGAACCTTATGCTCTGAGCGTTCTCTTCGAAAATGAATGGAAGGTCGGTTATGAAAGAAACCGTCATTTTAAGTGCATTATGGTCACTATCGTACGCTAAGGATTCTGTTTTGAAGTTATCCGTGATGTTGTGGAACTTTAGCCTCTGGTCTGCTATACATATATCTAAAAACGAATTCCCCCTGGGATACGAAGGTAAAATAGAGCAATATAACTTCGTTCTCAGATTGATCTCGTTTTCGAGTGTCCATTTATTAAGAGCTACTCCCCTGGGATTATTAATTGCGTTTAGCCAAGCGGAGTGCTTCGCGTTCAGATCACCAGCTAGGATGTACAAATTACAGGGGTCGTGGAGCTTTAATTCTTTAAAAAGGAGCGTAAGTTCTGGGATAAATTCCAGCTGATGGTCACTTGCTGCATAGGCGGCTATTATGAAGAGGTTGTAACTGTGATTTATTTTAAGCCTAATAACAGAAACTTCCAACGCTTTTGCTCTAACTAGGCTTGCCGGGCTTATGACTTGAAACTTTATGTTGTTCTTAACTAGTATGGCTGTGCCTCCCCCCTGTATCGAGTTCGGTCTATCAGTCCTAACCATCGCGTAGTTATCAATAGCAATCTTATACCTGCTGCTTAGTTTAGTTTCACATAACAGAACAAAATCCGGGTCGTGATTCTCTATTAAATCTTTCAAGTTCATTCTCCGCTGAAGAGCGATGATGGAGTTAACATTGATTGAAATAATATTAATTTTGTCAATATTCAAAGTTTTTTCACCCATTGATGGTTGTCGGACATAACCTTATATCGTATAGGTTGAATAATCTTTGGATGCTCTCTGTATTTTTGGCTACTGCTTCTTGAATCTTTTGTAGCTGTATGATTAGCTGATTGAAACTATTAGTATTATTTCCTGTAGTCATGGTAGGCTGGCTTTGATCTTGACTTTCTGTATTTTGTCTTATCACTACATTGTTATTACTCTTGCTCGGATCATCTGCTAATTGTTCTGCACTGTGTCTGCTTGCCGCTATTGAGCTATAGGAAATTGTGGGATTGATCTTGCCGGCAATTTTCTCAATTCTCGCATTTCTTTTTTCATTGTCCTCGTCCATCTTTTTTTTAATCATCTTGTTATATTCGACCAATTTCGGGCAACCTCGGTAGGACGCCGGGTGGCCGAAGTTTTTGCAATGTACGCAGTAAATTGCCGACTTGTCTACTCGTTCTTCGGAATTTTGTATTTTACATTCACCCGGCTCGTGGGCGGAATCGCATTTGACGCATCTATATCCTAGATTACAATTTTTGGCAACGTGCCCTATCCTCTGGCACCTTTTGCACTGGATCTTATCTGTTTTTTTCAGGGCCTCCCAACTCACCGTTTGATATAAGATTTTCTTAACGTGCGATAGCTTTGTGACGTTACTGTTTGCTGATAGCTTAACTAGGAAGATGGGAAGGATTCGGTTCAGCTTTTTAGAATTGCTAGTGGTGAAAGGTGAGACCCCTAAGAATTCTAGACCATCAACGGCCTTTGTCTTTAGATCTTCTAGGATATCTTCCGCGGAAAAGCCCCCGTCGATGCCCTTGAGAATCATCGTTTTTGTTTTATCCTCGTTCGGAGTAAATGTAAAGAAGTCTAATTTTCTTTCTCTCATGGTGTCGCAAGTTTTTTTGTACTCCGCTATCGTTTCTACTAATATAATATGTTTATTATGCCTGACTCTTTTTATTTGAAAGTTTTTCATACCCATCGTACACGTCATAAAGTTTGATACCACGACTGCTGCCTGGTTTAACGCTACAATCGGCGGTGGTCTTGGAGGTTTGTTTTTTCTTTGTTCCTGATTGTCGTCGTCATTACATATCGGAGGTGGCTGGTCCGCTGGTCGCTGTGTCTGTGATCTTGTCTCACCCGGGCGGCGATCGTCTTGTAGCATCGTAGCGACCGATAGGGCCTCGCTATTTCTACTTAACGTAGGCCAGTGATATGCTTGCGAGCCTGCTCCGTTTTGATTCTCGTTCTTATCCGTGTTGATATCACTCCTAGCTTCGTCGCTATTTGTCTTCGCCAAGGCTGGCCTGCTATTAACGGCACTGTTAATATTGTCACTATTGTCAGAGGTGTTTACTTTTGAAGTTGAAGCGACTTGCTTGGGAGGATACTCTATTGTAGCGCTATTCCGGTTTTCTGCTCTTCTCCACGATGTTATTTCCGCAACTAGGTTTTCGTTAATTTTTCTCAGCTCCTCTATTTCATGCAGGGCGTTCTCTAGCTTTTGTTCCAAATCAGGTGTGGTTATCTGTCCTCCACCGGCCGACTGCGTGGCTAACGGTTGGAGGGTGTTACGGTCTTGTTGGTGCGAATCGTCCGTGGAAATACAAACGATATCTTTTTCTATCTCCGTTAACTTTTGAAGCTGTTCGGGAGGTTGCTGGCCGTCTTTCTGAAGTTCCGGCGACTTCGATTCCTTCGTGATATTCGGGATCATATTTTTCTTCCTCGTGACAAGGTTTGGTTGCACTGAATACCTTGAGGCTTTGACGCGCTTTTCAGGCTGACCTTTTTTGTTTTCTAGCAGTGGCTTTTGCGGTGAACCTCCTTTTTTTTGCGCATCCGAGTGAGGGCTGCTGTCAGATTGTGATTTTGTACTCTCCTCCTCGTCCAGAGATATCGAGTCTGCCGATACGTCGTCTATTTTGCGTTTTGGCGTCGTCCCTATTTTACTTTTATTCTTCGGCAGAGTGGCCTTCATAGCCTTCTTTTGCACTCGGTGCATCAGGAAGCTAGGGGGTAAGGACCCCCTTATTCGAACCTTATCACTATTAATAGTTCCGTGCACGCACAGAGATTTTGAATGCCGTTCGATATCACTTCGCGATTTCGCGAGGGAACCAAATATTATTCTCGGATTATAGGAACCTAGATAAACAGGACCTTATCATACAACCGTTCCGAGTCAACTGACGACGAGAACCGGTGCTTTCAACATGGTATGGACGTTGCCGAAAGAGATGAATCCAGCCTCCGTCGCGGCGGACCAACAATCGCAAACCACTTGTACGTTCAATGATTGGAGATGGAGGAGTATACTAACATGGTGACAGCGAGCAGATTCCATGGCGAGATGGGGTGTTTGAAAGCAGCGAACGACGTTCTTTCGGGTTGCTAATGAAGCGTTCGCTGATTAGAGACGAAGAAGTAACAAAAAGATGACGAAAAGCACGTTTTATTAGCTGGATGAGAAGCGTAAGAATAGCAAACGACATCATTCATTATTGGCATCAGAGAAGAACGAAAAAAAAAAGATGCCAACGACACGCGGTGTTCCCAAGCGGTCACCCATCCAAGTACTGACCGCGCCCAATGTTGCTTAACTTCGGTGATCGGACGAGAACCGGTGCGATTTTTTTTTGCGATTTTAATAGAAGTTTATTTAAAGGCCAGATGTTACAAAAGAAAATACATGATATAAACATATAAAACTTCAAACATGTTCACAGAGAAAGTATTGATTCTAGTGCGTTATGGCTCGCATGGCGGGCACTACACGACTGTTGTTTTAGCTTGGTTTATGTATTGTATTTTTGACAATCGAAAATGAAAGAAATTGTTGCAGCCTCGCTAGAGGGGTAACAATAGTAATGCGAGTAGATCAGAAAAAACGGCCTGCAAAAAACTGATCGATCTGTAATATAATTTTGCTTCCTTAACCTACTTACTAAGCCTATCTTAATAACTAGGACTAGAGGACACATAAATATACCTCATACCGGGGTACCTTGTGCTTGTCTATTTACTTATGAACTAACAGATATGTTTGCAACAGGTATATACATTTTTGATTATATTCGTTTCATCGGCTAGTCAAGCCACCAATATTTTTTGTGATTTGCGCGATGTTGATCTTTAATGTCCTTTTGTGGCAGAGCTATATTGAATCTTATATTGTTTATCTGTCGCATGGCGCAATTCAAATTGGGTTCGTAAGTTATTTTTTTGTCGTGGTTACTCCTCATCACGTGGTATATGGTGGGAATGTTATTCCGGTCTTGGATTAGCCCTTTGCTGTCTAGGTAAATGAAGGCCTCTGGAGGAATGAAACCTGTTAGCAACGATTTCTCAAAATAGAGTGGGTTTGGTAGTGTCGGACCCCAGATTAAGCTATTGTTCGAAATCTTAGCTGCATTGGCGAAATGGTCTCTAATCAGTCTCAACGCGAAGCAATCAATTCGGTGCACTCTTGCCTCATTGTATATCCTTTCATTACTAATGAATTTGGCATACTGCGACGAGGCCGACCTCCATTTACCCAGGCATACTCGTAGGCATTTCCTTTCGAAAACTCGGATCTTTTCCATCATCCCTGCGCTTGTGTTAAACCATATTGGACACCCATATGTGATGATAGGTCTTATCAGGAGTAGGTAGCATAGAACCTTTACTCTGGCGTCCAGATACCGACAGTAAAACAAACGGTTTGCGACATGGAATGCTGCATATGCTTTGGCAAGTTGTGCTTTCAAGTGGCTGTTGAACTTGAGTTGAAAGTCTATAGTCAACCCGAGATATTTGACGGAATTTTTATGTGGAACTTGGAGTCCGTTTATTTCGCTGTCTGATATCTGGAAGGTCTTCCAGCTTTTTTTCGCATCCCTCGTCAGTAGACTCAGTTTTGGCCTGAACAGGACAGTCTCGCATTTGGCAGTGTTGATCTTCAATTTCCATGAGCTATAGTAATCAATGATTTTTCTGAATAGATTTTGCAGTTCCAATTTCAGAAGCGAGGGCTTTTTACCGGTGACGTATATTAAGAGGTCATCCGCGAAGGCGATTGCTTTTTTCGAGACTGACGTGTTCAGGTCAAACAAACTCAAGATATCGCTGTTATAAATATTAAATAATATCGGCGAATTGACGGTGCCTTGCTGAAGGCCATCCAGAATTGCGAACGATTTTGTGGATGAACTTGAGCCATCGGTTACTCTAAAGTGCTTGTCGTGAAGCATGACCCATAGGATTTTTATGATTTGCCGTGGGAATTTCTTTTTTAATAATTTAAAGAACAATCCGTCCAGCCACACCGTGTCAAAAGCCTTTTCTAGATCTATGAAGCAAGCTGCAACGCAATCTCGGTTATTCAACGCCCAACATATGTCCGACGAGAATTTGCTAATCGCGTGCAGCGTTGAGTGTCTATGTCTAAAACCGAATTGTGATTCGGGGATTATATCATTCTTATCACAATATGCAGTCAAGGTTTTGTTTATTAGTATTTCAAATATCTTGCTGATGTTAGGCAACAGGCTTATGGGTCTGTAGCTGGTCGGATTTACAGCGTCTTTGTCCTTTTTTAGGAGAGCTATTACTTTAGCTGTCTTCCAGCTAGTCGGAAAGTAAGTATTATTTAAAGCATTATTAAACAGGATGCAATAGCATGTGATCATTTTACGGGGTAGATGCTTCAAGACTATATTAGGAATATTGTCGTACCCTGCTGATTTTTTGTTATTCAATTTTTTGAATATTACAACTAAATCTGATTCTGAGGTGAAATAATTTGGCGTCTCTTCGCATCTGGGGTTTATCGCGGAGTTTTGGTCTGAGAAAGACATTACTGTCTTACCGTTCCGCTCCTCGCTTTGTATTTCGTTTTTCAACTCAGAAATTTTGTTTTCTATCAAATTTGTCAGCTGATTTTTTCCTAGGTTGGTGTTTTGGACATTAGTGGCCGCGAAGTGCGCTCCAATCACGTTAAGCTTGTCGGACTGATTAGTAATAATAAAGTGACCATTATTATCTTTGTCTGTTGTTTCAATCGGTATCTCTGAATCTATTAATAGGTGCCTTTTTTCATTCGGGATTGCAAGAGTTGGAATTGGAACACTGTCTCGCCGCCTGAATAAGCTATTGATCTGGGGGAACATTTTATCTTGTTTGTTAATTGAGATGTCCCTGATTTTTTTTCCCCAGAAGCCGTTTACGGATTTTTTCAGTTTTTCGTTAATCTTATCTCTAGTTTTCTTTACAAGGTCTTTCAGAATATTCAATTTGACAATGTTTCCCCTTGGATTGCACTTGTGTAGTTTATTGATTTGGGTTATAAGGTAAGTTTTGTGTTTGAACAAATTTTTTATTTCTTGCGTAGTATAAGCTGTCAGAGTATTTTTAGGCTTAGATTTTGGCACTTTTTTATTTATTGCATCTACGGTAATTTCGTTTAGCTTATTCAGGAAGGAGTCAATTTCCTCGTTGGACAAGTTCCTATTGGCAGGAATGTTCAGTTCGGCTGTATTACTGATATGTTTTTGAAACGAATCCCAGTTTGTTTTGGCGAAATTCAGCCGGGTACTGTTTGGTTTTCTCTCCATAATGAACGGAAGATTGCACAGGAAGGAAACGGAAATTTTTAACGCATTATGGTCACTGTCGTATGGAAGTGATTCCATTTTTAGATCATCTTTTATATTGTGAAATTTCAGTCTTCGGTCAGCTAAACAGACGTCTAAGAATGAGTTTCCCCTGGGAAACGAAGGTAACAAAGAGCAAAATAACTTCGCTCTCAGAGTTATCTCATTCTCATGAATCCATTTTTTCAGCGCCGTTCCTCTCGGATTGTTCGTTTCATTTAACCAATCGGTATGCTTCGCATTCAGATCTCCTGCCTGCCAGTATGTACAAATTCCCCGGCTCATGCAATCTCAATTCATTACAAAGATGTTTTAATTCAAGGATGAATTCAGGCTTGTGATTTCCAGCCGCGTAGGCAGATATTATAAAAAGGTTGTAGTTTTGGTTTATTTTCAATTTGATAATGGATGCTTCCAGCACTTTAGCTCGAATCAGGCACGCTGGGTTAATTTCTTGAAATTGAAATTCGTTTTTAACTAATATTGCTGTGCCGCCACCCTGTGTAGAATTCGGTCGGTCTTTCCTTATAAATGTATAATTTTCTATCGCTATTTTAAACTTACTGCTCAACTTCGTTTCACCTAGTAGGACGAAATCGGGGTTGTGCGTCTCTATTAATTCTTTCAGATTTAATCTTCGCTGTATTGATATGATTGAGTTAACGTTAATCGATATAATGTCAAGTTGTTTGCACTGTATATTGTTTTCATTCATGACCAATTATGGGTTTTACGAGATCATTGAATAATTTGAATAATTTTTCTATACTTTGCGCGTTCTGGTTCACTGAGTCCTGAATTTTCCGAAGCTGAGCGTTGAGTCCACTGTCATTATCTGTCCCTTGTGTTCTAGGAGAAGGTCCTTGACTGTCTTTTCGATTTTCTGCGCTCATCTCTGTATTTGAGCTACTGGAAGTGGCTGGTTGACTGTCGATATTTGTGTTGTTTGCCGCTACTGAGCTGTAGGCAACCCCTGGATTGACACTTTTCGCAATTTTTTCGACTTTTGCTCTCCTGCTGTCGTTTTCCTCTTCCAGTTTTTTCTTTATTTTTTTACCGTATTCTACAAGCTTTGGACAGCCACGGTAGGACGCCGGGTGCCCGAAGTTTTGACAGTGCACGCAGAAGATCAAGGATTTATCCGCTAATCCTTCCGACGTTTGAATTTTACATTCCCCCGGATCGTGTGTTTCGTTGCATTTAACGCACCTGAACTCTAAATTACAGTTTTTCGCCACGTGGCCTATTCTTTGACATCTTTTGCACTGAATTTTGTCGTTCTTCTTCAGCGTTTCCCAGCTCACGGACTGATGTAAGATCTTCTTTATGTTGACGAGTTTTGTGATGGAACTGTTCGCAGATACTTTAACCAAGAACATCGGAAGTACTCGATTTAGTTTTTTTGCGTTTAACGTCGTGAAGTTTGACACATCTAGGAATTCCAGGTCTTCCTCCCTTAAAGCTTTTAGTTCTTCTAGAATATCGGAGGCTGCGAAACCCCCGTCGATGCCTTTGAGGACGAATGTTTTAGTTTTTTCTTCACTTGGTGTAAACGTAAAAAAGTCTAATTTTCTCTCCCTCATCTTCTCACAAGTTTGTTTGTAGTCGCTTAAGGTCTCTACAAAAATGATATGCTTGTTGTGTCTTACTCGTTTTATTTGGTGGTTGTTGCTCCCCATCGTACCGGACATGAAGTTTGCGATTACTAACGCTGATTGATTCAGTGCAATGATTGGAGGTGGTTTGAATTTTTTTTTCTGTCTTTGATCCGGAGTGTTGTCATCGTCATTCGTCTGGTGGTCCAAAGGTTGCGTTGTCGAATTGCGTGTCTCGCCTGGGTGGCGATCGTCTGTGTGCCTCGCGGCTCCCGATGATGGCTTGCGGCCTTGAGATAGCGCTGGCCAGGTGTTTGATGACAAACTCGCTGGATTTTGGTTTTTGCTGGTATTTATGTTAGATTCCTCTATCATGCCAGCTCTGTTTGCGGCCGACGTGGCTGACTCGCCTGCGATCGAATTGCTTTTCCAGTCGGATATTATTGCCGCTAAACTCTCGTTGGTTTTTTTCAGATCTTCGATCTCCTGTAGGGCTCTGTCCAGTTTCTTCTGCAGATCGGCAGATGCGTTATTCTCATCACTCGCCGACTGCGTGGCATGGTGATGCTTAGTTATATTAGTATCTTGTGATACCTCTGCCGTTGGGTTCATGTCAGCTTCTGTCCCTGGGTCTTGTTTTTTGTGTACTGGGGACACTAGAGTTAGGGGCTGTTGTTTAGTTAGATCCACTACTAATTCTGATCCTTGCTTGTCATTGGGGTTTTGTTTTTTTCTAGTAACTAGGTTCGGTTGAGGTGAGTACCTTACGTTCTTAGCGCGCTTTTCTGGCGGCGCCTTTTTATTGCCGAACGGTTGGAGCGAGCGCGGTGCAATCCCCTGTTTAGGTGTTATATCTTTGGTCAATGTAGCGTCGGTTTGCGACTTGTCAGTATCAACTTCTACTGTATTGTCAATATCTGAGGGCGATATTGCTTCGGCTGATAGGTCTGCGATTTTTCGTTTAGCAGCTCCGATGGGTTTGTATCGCTGCGGAGCGACCTTCATCGGTTTTTTTTGCACCTTGTGCATCTGAGGTAGGGGGGTGGGACCCCCGTTTTCAACTTTTTCACTAATAGTTGGCCTATCAAAACTTTTCCTAACAATATGAACGCCCGTACTGATCACACTATCGTCTGTTATGATTTTGCTATTTGACGCTCGCTAATCTAAGCATGTCCTAATCACTAGGCAGCTAGAAGTCAACTGACGAGAACCGGTGCTTTCAACATGGTATGGACGTTGCCGAAAGAGATGAATCCAGCCTCCGTCGCGGCGGACCAACAATCGCAAACCACTTGTACGTTCAATGATTGGAGATGGAGGAGTATACTAACATGGTGACAGCGAGCAGATTCCATGGCGAGATGGGGTGTTTGAAAGCAGCGAACGACGTTCTTTCGGGTTGCTAATGAAGCGTTCGCTGATTAGAGACGAAGAAGTAACAAAAAGATGACGAAAAGCACGTTTTATTAGCTGGATGAGAAGCGTAAGAATAGCAAACGACATCATTCATTATTGGCATCAGAGAAGAACGAAAAAAAAAAGATGCCAACGACACGCGGTGTTCCCAAGCGGTCACCCATCCAAGTACTGACCGCGCCCAATGTTGCTTAACTTCGGTGATCGGACGAGAACCGGTGCTTTCAACATGGTATGGACGTTGCCGAAAGAGATGAATCCAGCCTCCGTCGCGGCGGACCAACAATCGCAAACTACTTGTACGTTCAATGATTGGAGATGGAGGAGTATACTAACATGGTGACAGCGAGCAGATTCCATGGCGAGATGGGGTGTTTGAAAGCAGCGAACGACGTTCTTTCGGGTTGCTAATGAAGCGTTCGCTGATTAGAGACGAAGAAGTAACAAAAAGGTGACGAAAAGCACGTTTTATTAGCTGGATGAGAAGCGTAAGAATAGCAAACGACATCATTCATTATTGGCATCAGAGAAGAACGAAAAAAAAAAGATGCCAACGACACGCGGTGTTCCCAAGCGGTCACCCATCCAAGTACTGACCGCGCCCAATGTTGCTTAACTTCGGTGATCGGACGAGAACCGGTGCTTTCAACATGGTATGGACGTTGCCGAAAGAGATGAATCCAGCCTCCGTCGCGGCGGACCAACAATCGCAAACTACTTGTACGTTCAATGATTGGAGATGGAGGAGTATACTAACATGGTGACAGCGAGCAGATTCCATGGCGAGATGGGGTGTTTGAAAGCAGCGAACGACGTTCTTTCGGGTTGCTAATGAAGCGTTCGCTGATTAGAGACGAAGAAGTAACAAAAAGGTGACGAAAAGCACGTTTTATTAGCTGGATGAGAAGCGTAAGAATAGCAAACGACATCATTCATTATTGGCATCAGAGAAGAACGAAAAGAAAAAAAAAAGATGCCAACGACACGCGGTGTTCCCAAGCGGTCACCCATCCAAGTACTGACCGCGCCCAATGTTGCTTAACTTCGGTGATCGGACGAGAACCGGTGCGATTTGCGATTTGTAAAGAAGTTTATTTATAGCCATATACACTACATACATACATTGATCTTAAACACTCAAAAAACTTCTAAAACATGTTAACAATTTTGGGATTCGTGTAAGGTCGCTGTGGCTCACAGAGGCGGGCACTACTCGACTAACTTATAACCGTGTGTTTGGTTTGTAGTTTTCGTACATTCAGTATCTATATTTGTTTTCACCTTGGTAGGGGAGCTCATTTGTGCGACTGTGACGTCAGATCAGGAAAAAGGCTTGGGAAAAAAAACTGATCGGTCCTTATGCTATTTCACAATTTTCTTTCTTACCCTATACTTATACCTATACTTATATATTAGTTAAAGCTAGGACTAGAAATTTCTATTTACATTAGGAAAGTTCGGGATAATGCTCTTTGCTGAGTTCATTTGTCACCTGGATTTTAAGTTGCTATGATTTAGTATACTTGAATAATCATTTTGACTTTTTTTTTTTTTTTTTCATTTTTCAGATTTATTTTTCTAACCACCAGAACGTTTTGACATTTTGTCTGTGTTTGTCTGTTTTATCTTTCAGCGGAAGTGCTGTGTTGAACCTTATCAACGTGTTGTTATTGGTATCTTTGCAGTTTAGGTTTGGATCGTACTGGATTTTCTTGTCGTGGTTGCCTCTTAAGATGTGGTAAATGGTCGGTATATTGTTTATATCTTGGATGTAGCCTTTGCTGTCGAGGTAAAGGAAGGTCTCGGGTGGTATAAAACCTGATTCTAACGTTTTTTTGAAGTACAGCGGGTTCGGAAGAGTTGGACCCGAGATATAGCTGTTATTGTTGATTTTTGCTGCATTCGCAAAATGCTGTCTGATCAGTTTTAGCACAAAGCAATCAACTCGGTGGACCTTCGCGTCATCGTATATCTTCAAATTGCTAATCAATTTGACATATGACGATGAAGCCGACCTCCATTTACCTAGACAGGCTCGGAGGCATTTTCTTTCAAAAATCCTTATTTTTTCCATCATCCCACAACTTATGTTATACCAGATTGGGCATCCGTAAGTAATAATAGGCCTAATTAGTAAGAGGTAACAAAGTATTTTTACTCTCGGAATCAGATGACGACAGTAAAACAGCCGGTTTGCCGTGTTGAATGCTTTCTGAGCTTTGGCTAGTTGGATGTTTATGTGCAAATTGAATTTGAGTTGGAAGTCAATGTTTATTCCGAGGTATTTAACCGCCGACTTGTGCGGAACCTGCAAACCTGCGTTTTCACTGTCGGTTATCTGGAATTCTTTCCAGTTTCTACGTGCATCTTTCGTTAGGTACATAAGGTTCGGCCGGAATAATACTGTTTCACATTTTGAAGTGTTGATTTTAAGTTTCCAGGAATGGTAATAATCTATTGTTTTTCTGAATAGGTTCTCTAGTTTGAATTTTATCTGTGTTGGTTTTTTCCCCGATACATATATTAATAGATCATCCGCAAAGGCAATGGCTTTCATTGAGGGCTCAGCATTCAGATCAAACAGACTCAGAATGTCACTGTTGAAGATGTTAAACAGTATGGGTGAATTTACTGTGCCCTGCTGTAATCCGTTTGCGATTGCGAATGCTTTGGTTGATGAGCTATTTCCATCGGTAACTATAAATTTTTTATCGTGGAGCATGACCCATAACATTTTGATAAGTTCTTTTGGGAATTTTTTCTTAATCAGCTTGTAAAACAGCCCTTCGAGCCAGACCGTGTCGAATGCTTTCTCTAAATCGATAAAGCAAGCAGCTACGCATTCATTGTTGTTGAGTGACCAACATATGTCAGAGGTAAATTTGTTAACAGCGTGGAGTGTGGAGTGCTTGTTTCTGAATCCAAATTGCGCTTCGGGTATTACATTGTTTTTATCACAGAATTGTGTCAGGGATTTGTTTATGACTTTTTCGAATATTTTACTAATGTTCGGCAGTAGGCTTATCGGTCTGTAACTCGTGGGGTTCGCGCTATCTTTGTCTTTTTTCAGTAGTGCTATCACCTTAGCAGTTTTCCAGTTGTTAGGGAAGTACGTATTGTTCAGTGCGTTGTTGAAAAGAATGCAGTAGCTTTTAATCATTTTATTGGAAAGGTGTTTCAAGACGATGTTCGGTATGTTGTCATAACCAGCTGATTTTTTATTACTGAGGCCTCTGAATATCTTTTGCATTTCTGCCAGTGACGTGAAGTAGTGGGAGGCGTTATCGTGTCTAGGGTCAAAGGCTGGGTTGTGATCTGTGAAATTGGTAAGCGTTTTACCTAGAGTAAGATCACTTTGGATTTCGTTTTTGAGGTCATTGACCTTACTAGTTACTAGCCGCGTTAGCTGTTCCTTACCCAAATTCTCGTTTTGGATGTTTGTGGCTGCAAAGTGCGCCCCTATCACATTGAGTTTGTCCGTTTGGTTAGTTATAATATATTTGTGGTCATCACCTATTATTCGAGCTTCCGGAGGTAATCCTGCTTCGGTTAGTAAATGCCTTTTTTCTTGTGGTATTGTTAGTGTTGGGATTTGTGTTAGTTCTCGTGGTCTAAACAGTCTGTTTATTTGCGGAAACATGTTGTGAGGTTTGTCTAATGCTATCTTTTGAATTCTCTTTTTCCAATGGTCATTAGTCGATTTTTTTAGTTTTTCATTGATCTTTTTTCTTGTGTTCTTCAACAGGTCTCTTAGAATGTTTAATCTGACTAAATTTGCTATGGGGTTCGCTTTGTGGAGTCTATTGATTTGGTTAATGATGAACGTTTTGTGCTTGAGCAGCTCTTTAATTTCGTGGGTGGTGTATGTATTTAGCGTGTTTTTAACCTTGACTTTCGGCACCTTCTTGGTTATGGCATTTGTTATAGTACTCTCTAATTGGTTCAAAATTTGGTCAATTTCGCGGTTAGTTAGATTTTTGTCGTAAGGGATATCCAAGTCATCTGTATCAGCCAAGTGTTTTTCAAATGCTTTCCAGTTAGTTTTAGCAAAGTTGAATTTAATGCTCGGCGGTTTTCTCTCGAAACAAAAGGGTAGGTCAGCGATGAAAGAGACGGTTACTTTTATTGCATTGTGATCGCTATCGTACGGTAGTGATTCTATCTTCATATTATCTTCGACGTTATGGAATGATAGCCTCTGATCCGCGATACATACATCTAAAAATGAGTTCCCCCTGGGATACGAAGGTACAGAAGAGCAAAATAGCTTCGATCTCAGAGTGATCACATTATCCGCCACCCATTTGTTTAGAGCTACTCCTCTGGTGTTGTTGGTTGCATTCATCCATGCTGTGTGTTTCGCATTTAGGTCTCCGGCTATTATATACAGATTACTCGGATCGTTAAGTTTCAGTTCGTCGCATAACCTTGTCAGTTCGGGGATAAGTTCTGTTTTACTATTACCCGCTGCGTACGCCGAGATAATAAATAAGTTGTAGTTCTTATTTATTTTCAATTTTATAACCGATGCTTCTAGCGTTTGTGATCTTAGTAAACACGCGGGGTTCATTTCATGGAACTCAATTTGATTTTTAATAAGAATAGCTGTCCCCCCTCCCTGGACTGCGTTCGGTCGGTCGTTCCTGATCATTGTGTAGTTTTCAATGTTAACTTTGTACTTTTTACTCAACTTTGTTTCCCCCAACAGCACGAAATCCGGGTCTTGGTTTTCAATCATGTGTTTCAAGTTCATCCGCCTTCGGATCGCGATTAGTGAATTTACATTTATTGATATAATTTTCAGTTTGTCTAATTTTACGTTGTTTTCACTCATTGGTTTTTGTCGGGGCTCTGACTTGAAGAAGTAGCTCAAATAGTTTTTGGATATTCTGAGCGTTTACTGTGACCGCCTCCTGGATTTTTTGCAGTTGAGCGTTAATGCCATTCAAGCCGGAGCTATCCGCTTCCTGCCCCTCATGTGAGGGAGAGGAGGCTGCGTTTCTGTTATCGTTTCTGTTGTGATGGGTCATTCCTAGGTTAGTATTTAGGTTGTCACACTGGTCATTTGACGCCGAGTTGTTTGCAGCTGCTTTGCTGTATGACATCTTAGGGTCTATGTTTTTCGCTATTTTGTTTAATTTGGCTGTTCGATTTTCTTCGTTTGATTCTAATTTCTTTTTCAGGATTTGGTTGTACTCGACTAGCTTAGGGCATCCGCGGTAGGATGCTGGGTGACCGTATTCTTTACAGTGAACACAATATATTTGGGTTTTGTCGATTTGGCCGTCGTCTTTTTGGATTTTGCACTCACCTGGTTCGTGCGTTTCTTTACATTTTACACACCGGTAGCCTAGGTTACAATTCGCCGCTACATGCCCTATTCGTTGGCAACGTTTGCATTGAATTTTGTCATTTTTTTTCAGAGCCTCCCATCTTACTGTTTGATATAAAATCTTCGAGATCTTCGCTAGTTTTGAAAGATTGCTGTCGGCTGAAAGTTTTACCAGGAACATGGGTAGTGTTCTGTTAGATTTCTTTGCGTTCAGCGTTATGAAGTTCGATACCCCTAGGAATTCAAGTTCGTCCATGTTACTGGACTTCAGGTTTTCTAAGATATCTGCGGGCGCAAACCCTCCGTCAATACCTTTAAGTACTACGGTTTTAGTCTTGTCTTCATAGGGTGTGAACGTAAAGAAATCTAGCTTTCGTGCTCTCATTACCTCGCAGACCTTCTTGTATTCGGTTAGTGTTTCTACCGAGATTATGTGCTTATTGTGTCTGACTCTTTTGATTTGAAAGTCTTTCAACCCCATTGTGCAGGTCATAAAATTAGATATAACTAACGCCGACTGGTTTAATGCTATGATAGGCGGGGGTTTGTTGTTTTTTTTTCGCTTGTGCACCAAGAGCGCAATGTCGTTGTCACTTATCTGCGGAACCTGCGGTCGCCTTGTCGGTTGATTTTCGTTCTCGCTGGTGAGGCGATCGTCTGCGGTGAGCGGGGCCCCCGCTACGTCCATGTCGTCTTCGGCAGCTGATGCCCCGGTGTTGGTGGATGTAGATGCTTGGTCGTGGTTGTGTCGGTCATAGAAGTTTGATACGCTTCGATGGCTCTGATCATAATCGCTTGTGTTTACCGACGGACTAATATTTTGATTTTTTTCCGTAGGTTTGGCCGATCGTGCTTGTTGCGAGTGGCTCTGCTTTACCGTGTCTCTCATTTCCCTCTTCCAAGATGCGATTTCTGATGAGAGATTCGCGTTCAGTTTTTTCAACTCTTCTATTTCTTGTAGCGCCATAATTAATTTAAGCTCGAGATCCTCTGAGATAGCGGTTTTGCTACTTGCCGACTGCGTGGCTTCAGTTAAGAGGTTGTTGTTCTCTGCCGGGTCGGTTGTGGAACTTTCGCCGCTTTTCAGTTCTTTCTCAGGACTTGGACTCACGGTTACTATCGCCGGTTTTTTTTGGTCGAGGGACTCGATTACTGTTGTTTCAGGCATCTTTTGTGGGGTTGTTTTCCTCCGCTGAACGAGATTCGGTTTTGCTGAGTACCGCGTATTTTTCGCTTTTTTCTCCGGCTGGGTGCATATGCTTGCTTGCGGTGATGTTTTAGCTGGTCCACTCACTTTTTTGAGTTTATCGGAGAGAGGAGTCTTGTCGCTTAGCGACTCGTCAGTAATCTCATCTTCGTCGTTATTAAAACCGGGTTGATATCCCGTTATGTCGGAGATTTTTCTTTTGCTTGTGACGACACTTTTCTGTCGCGGCAGCATAGCCTTTAAGGGTTTTTTTTGGACCCTGTGCATCGGGGGTGGCGGGAAGGGACCCCCTGACCCACTTTCGGCACTAATTTGGTAATTGCCGCGCTTTCATGCACAGCAAACGGTAAACTTCAATTGATAATCACTTTTACTGATCGCGTAGGACCGGAATGATAAATTTGGCCTTTGCCGCTAGTCAAGCGTGTCCTTATCTATCAAGAGGTAAGAGGCAACTGACGAGAACCGGTGCTTTCAACATGGTATGGACGTTGCCGAAAGAGATGAATCCAGCCTCCGTCGCGGCGGACCAACAATCGCAAACTACTTGTACGTTCGATGATTGGAGATGGAGGAGTATACTAACATGGTGACAGCGAGCAGATTCCATGGCGAGATGGGGTGTTTGAAAGCAGCGAACGACGTTCTTTCGGGTTGCTAATGAAGCGTTCGCTGATTAGAGACGAAGAAGTAACAAAAAGGTGACGAAAAGCACGTTTTATTAGCTGGATGAGAAGCGTAAGAATAGCAAACGACATCATTCATTATTGGCATCAGAGAAGAACGAAAAGAAAAAAAAAAGATGCCAACGACACGCGGTGTTCCCAAGCGGTCACCCATCCAAGTACTGACCGCGCCCAATGTTGCTTAACTTCGGTGATCGGACGAGAACCGGTGCTTTCAACATGGTATGGACGTTGCCGAAAGAGATGAATCCAGCCTCCGTCGCGGCGGACCAACAATCGCAAACTACTTGTACGTTCAATGATTGGAGATGGAGGAGTATACTAACATGGTGACAGCAAGCAGATTCCATGGCGAGATGGGGTGTTTGAAAGCAGCGAACGACGTTCTTTCGGGTTGCTAATGAAGCGTTCGCTGATTAGAGACGAAGAAGTAACAAAAAGGTGACGAAAAGCACGTTTTATTAGCTGGATGAGAAGCGTAAGAATAGCAAACGACATCATTCATTATTGGCATCAGAGAAGAACGAAAAAAAAAAAGATGCCAACGACACGCGGTGTTCCCAAGCGGTCACCCATCCAAGTACTGACCGCGCCCAATGTTGCTTAACTTCGGTGATCGGACGAGAACCGGTGCTTTCAACATGGTATGGACGTTGCCGAAAGAGATGAATCCAGCCTCCGTCGCGGCGGACCAACAATCGCAAACCACTTGTACGTTCAATGATTGGAGATGGAGGAGTATACTAACATGGTGACAGCGAGCAGATTCCATGGCGAGATGGGGTGTTTGAAAGCAGTGAACGACGTTCTTTCGGGTTGCTAATGAAGCGTTCGCTGATTAGAGACGAAAAGCACGTTTTATTAGCAGGATGAGATTCGTAAGAATATCAAACGACATCATTCGTTATTGGCATCAGAGAAGCACGAAAAGAAAAAAAAAAGATGCCAACGACACGCGGTGTTCCCAAGCGGTCACCCATCCAAGTACTGACCGCGCCCAATGTTGCTTAACTTCGGTGATCGGACGAGAACCGGTGCGATTTTTGCGATTTTAATAGAAGTTTATTTAAAGGCCAGATGTTACAAAAGAAGATACATGATATAAACATATAAAACTTCAAACATGTTCACAGAGAAAGTATTGATTCTAGTGCGTTATGGCTCGCATGGCGGGCACTACACGACTGTTGTTTTAGCTTGGTTTATGTATTGTATTTTTGACAATCGAAAATGAAAGAAATTGTTGCAGCCTCGCTAGAGGGGTAACAATAGTAATGCGAGTAGATCAGAAAAAACGGCCTGCAAAAAACTGATCGATCTGTAATATAATTTTGCTTCCTTAACCTACTTACTAGGCCTATCTTAATAACTAGGACTAGAGGACACATAAATATACCTCATACCGGGGTACCTTGTGCTTGTCTATTTACTTATGAACTAACAGATATGTTTGCAACAGGTATATACATTTTTGATTATATTCGTTTCATCGGCTAGTCAAGCCACCAATATTTTTTGTGATTTGCGCGATGTTGATCTTTAATGTCCTTTTGTGGCAGAGCTATATTGAATCTTATATTGTTTATCTGTCGCATGGCGCAATTCAAATTGGGTTCGTAAGTTATTTTTTTGTCGTGGTTACTCCTCATCACGTGGTATATGGTGGGAATGTTATTCCGGTCTTGGATTAGCCCTTTGCTGTCTAGGTAAATGAAGGCCTCTGGAGGAATGAAACCTGTTAGCAACGATTTCTCAAAATAGAGTGGGTTTGGTAGTGTCGGACCCCAGATTAAGCTATTGTTCGAAATCTTAGCTGCATTGGCGAAATGGTCTCTAATCAGTCTCAACGCGAAGCAATCAATTCGGTGCACTCTTGCCTCATTGTATATCCTTTCATTACTAATGAATTTGGCATACTGCGACGAGGCCGACCTCCATTTACCCAGGCATACTCGTAGGCATTTCCTTTCGAAAACTCGGATCTTTTCCATCATCCCTGCGCTTGTGTTAAACCATATTGGACACCCATATGTGATGATAGGTCTTATCAGGAGTAGGTAGCATAGAACCTTTACTCTGGCGTCCAGATACCGACAGTAAAACAAACGGTTTGCGACATGGAATGCTGCATATGCTTTGGCAAGTTGTGCTTTCAAGTGGCTGTTGAACTTGAGTTGAAAGTCTATAGTCAACCCGAGATATTTGACGGAATTTTTATGTGGAACTTGGAGTCCGTTTATTTCGCTGTCTGATATCTGGAAGGTCTTCCAGCTTTTTTTCGCATCCCTCGTCAGTAGACTCAGTTTTGGCCTGAACAGGACAGTCTCGCATTTGGCAGTGTTGATCTTCAATTTCCATGAGCTATAGTAATCAATGATTTTTCTGAATAGATTTTGCAGTTCCAATTTCAGAAGCGAGGGCTTTTTACCGGTGACGTATATTAAGAGGTCATCCGCGAAGGCGATTGCTTTTTTCGAGACTGACGTGTTCAGGTCAAACAAACTCAAGATATCGCTGTTATAAATATTAAATAATATCGGCGAATTGACGGTGCCTTGCTGAAGGCCATCCAGAATTGCGAACGATTTTGTGGATGAACTTGAGCCATCGGTTACTCTAAAGTGCTTGTCGTGAAGCATGACCCATAGGATTTTTATGATTTGCCGTGGGAATTTCTTTTTTAATAATTTAAAGAACAATCCGTCCAGCCACACCGTGTCAAAAGCCTTTTCTAGATCTATGAAGCAAGCTGCAACGCAATCTCGGTTATTCAACGCCCAACATATGTCCGACGAGAATTTGCTAATCGCGTGCAGCGTTGAGTGTCTATGTCTAAAACCGAATTGTGATTCGGGGATTATATCATTCTTATCACAATATGCAGTCAAGGTTTTGTTTATTAGTATTTCAAATATCTTGCTGATGTTAGGCAACAGGCTTATGGGTCTGTAGCTGGTCGGATTTACAGCGTCTTTGTCCTTTTTTAGGAGAGCTATTACTTTAGCTGTCTTCCAGCTAGTCGGAAAGTAAGTATTATTTAAAGCATTATTAAACAGGATGCAATAGCATGTGATCATTTTACGGGGTAGATGCTTCAAGACTATATTAGGAATATTGTCGTACCCTGCTGATTTTTTGTTATTCAATTTTTTGAATATTACAACTAAATCTGATTCTGAGGTGAAATAATTTGGCGTCTCTTCGCATCTGGGGTTTATCGCGGAGTTTTGGTCTGAGAAAGACATTACTGTCTTACCGTTC